>QNUK01001889.1:0-24325 GCA_013621035.1 Clarias magur | reverse complement strand
AAAAAAAAAAAAAAAAAGAGTGTCTGATCTCGTCTGACCTCAGAAGCTAAGCAGGTTTGGCCCTGGTTAGTATTTGGATGGGAGACTACCTGGGAATACAAGGTGTTGTAAGCTTTTCAGTTTTATTCCTCAGCAGCAAAAGAAAGTTCAGGACGAAAGGGAGTATGCAAAAGAAAACACCATAGTTGTAAAGACAACAATAAACCCAACCGACCTTCTAAAGGAAATAATAAACATCGTGGGACATGGAAAATTGTTGGCATTAAGACCAAGACCAAATGCTGAATTTGATGTCACACTAAATGACAAGAAATCAACTGATCTGTTACTTGGTGGACTTACAATAAACGGACAGACATGCGACGTAAGGCCACTCGTAAACAACGATATGGTAGTGTCTTTTATGTACCTACCAGCATATGTAAGTGATGGTACAATTTTAGACAAACTGAACTTGTGGGGAGTCATACCCCTACAGGCAATCAGGAGAAGATATTACCCAGGGACCGACATCACAGACGGGACAAGGTACGTGAAAGTCAGATTTCCCAAAGACGTGGTGTCCCTGCCGTACAGCACAAAATTTGAGACTGAGGAGGGTATACAATATTTCCGAGTAATACACAGTCGGCAGGTGAAGACTTGCCGGCTGTGTATGAACACCGGACACCTCGTTAAGGACTGCCCGAAGTTCATCTGCAGAGAGTGTTGTGAACAGGGACACTACGCAAAGGACTGCACCGCGGCCAGGTGTCCAGACTGTCAAAGAGCCCTGATCAGCTGTGAATGCCAGGATGACGCAGGATCGGAACACAACGAGGAAGAAACAGCGAGAATAGAGGCACCGGAGAATACCGGAATAAACTCGTCTCAAACGGAGGAGACGGATTCCAGGGAGGACGAAGGAAGGATGGAGAAGGAGGATCAAGGAAGGGATGAAGCGAATGATGTTGTATCACAGGAAAACATAGAAAAGGATTGCCGGAGTACAGGGATCGCACACGAGGAAATGGAAACAGAGGAGACAACAGGACTAACAACTGAAACGCGGGACGACACCGAACAGAAGACGACGGCAACACAAAGCGGGGTGAGCGACTCTAAACAAAATAGTAAAGAAGACATTATAACAGACATAAGTAATGAGACTCGAAAAATAAATGAAGAGACCAGAAGGAAGAAAAAGACAATAGAGCCAAATATTTAAAAAATCTTAGAAAGACAGAAAGAAAGAAGAGAAACAATGAGAGGGCTAAGGATCGGAATAAAGACGGGAAAGCTTGACATCTTAACGGAAGAATTAATGAACGAAGGGAAAAGTAGTGATAATACGTAAAAAAAAAAAATGCAACGAATACTTTCTTTTTTTCTTAAAGCAATAATGGTACTTAATGTAGTATCTATTAACGCAAGAGGTCTAAACAATACGCAAAAGTTAGAAAGGCTAATAACAAATGTCGGGAAAGCAGAAATAATCTGTATACAGGAGACATTCTGGGATGATGAATGCATTAAACGCTGTAAATTAATATGGGACGGAAATGTCCATTTTAATAACGGACAAGAAAAACAAGGAAGAGGGGTAGCGATTTTAATTAAAAGAAATACAGCAGAAAAGGAAAGAGTGATTCTTAACGACGGAGTGGGGAAAAGTATAGCAGTTGAACTAGTAATGGGTGATGATAAAATAATCCTATACAATATCCATGCACCAAATGAGGAAAATAAAAAAGTGAGTTTCTTTAAAAATATAAAGGCAACAGTAAGACTGTGGGAAAATGTTATTTTAATAGGAGATTTTAATGTTGTATTAACTAAACTAGACATCGGGAACAACATGGTTTTTAAATCAGACAAAGGGAGAGAAGAGCTGAAAGCATTAATGAGAGAACTGAAACTTAAAGACATATGGAGAGAAAAAAATGAAACAAAAAGAGAATATTCAAGAAGACAAATTGTACAAGGTCAGATCAAACAAAGCCGTATCGACTTAATTTTATGTACAAAGGAAATAGAAAGCAAGATAAGAAATATATACTACAAAGAAGCCGGTTTTAGTGACCATAATTATCTTTATATGAAAATAGATTTTACAGAGGTGGAGAGAGGACCAGGAATGTGGGTTTTAAATGCCTGTCTTTTAAAAGAATTTGTATTTTGTGAAAGAGTAAAAAGGACAATTATGTGGAACATGAAAAACACATTATTTAAAGAAGATAAGCGAATCTGGTGGGATAACATAAAATATGAGTTAAAAGAACTCTCGATAGAATATAGTAAAACCGTGCAAAAAAAAAAAAAAACAAGAGGAAGGGAAAGTAAGGCGTGAGTTACAGAATGAACTTAAAAAATTTAATGAAAACCAAAAAGAAAATGGAATAGAGAAAATAATAGCACTAGAAGATAAACTAAAACAAATAGAAGAAGAAAAGTGTAAAGGATTTATATTGAGAAGCAAAGCAAAATACTCAGTGGAGGGGGAGAGAAGCACAAAATTCTTTTTTGATCTGGAGAAAAGTAGACAGAAGGCAGGTGTAATAAAAGAAGTGAGAAATCAAAAAGGGAATTTAGAAAGAGGAACAAAAAATGTATTAAAAACAGTACAAGAATTCTATAAAGATTTATTCACAAGCAGAGGTGTGAGTAAAACAGAGGAAGAATTTCTGTTAGGACAAATTAAAACGAAAATAACAGAACAAAACATAAGAATGTGTGAGGAGGAAATAGGAGAGGAAGAAATAGAACAGGCCATAAATCAGCTAAACACAGGGAAGAGTCCAGGAACAGATGGACTAACAAATGAATTTTATAAAAAGTTTAAGGTACTATTAGTACCAGTGCTAAAGTCACTCTATGATGATATTTTTACCAATAATGAATTAAGTGAAACAATGAAAATGGGAATGATAAAGCTAATATTGTTAGGAACCTCCACTAGAGGTCACTGTTCATGTCTGTCTGTCTATGTAGTTCCTGGTGGTTGACTCAGTTTCCCAGAAGGCACCTCAGTCAGGTGATGAGGCTCACCTGAACTGAGGTGGCTCATTAAAACCTTCTATAAATAGCAGTTTGTTCTGGGAAACTGGGTCGAGCATTGTTTGTGTCTGATTGTTTGTGTTTGTGTCTGATTGTTTGTGATTGTCTGATTGTCTGTTGGTGTCTGTTTGGATTACCATCATGTGGGCATTCATTTGTTACTTTAAGTTTATATTTGGTTTTTGTTTTGTAACCTTTTGTTTTCAGAGGGCTCTAGTTTTGTTTCCTTGATGTTCCTTGTGTCTGTGGATTCATGGAGCTGCTTTGTTCACTGTGTAGTTAGGCTGTGTCTCCTCCTGTGTCCTATGTAAGTACTGTTTTGCCTTCTGGTCTTTTCCCTTGTATGTGTAGCCACATGAGTGCTTAGCCATTAGCAGGGTTAGCCGCTAGTAGGCCTGGATGGCTAGTAGGGTCAGCCCCTAGTAGGGTTAGCCTCCAGTAGGCTAATCTCTAGTGGGAGTGACTGCTAGTGGTTCTGGTCACTAGTAGGTTAGCCGTTAGTTTGGAATAGCCTCATGTGTGCCCTGTCTTTTGTCTTCCGGTCCCCTAGGTCAGTACTAACACTATTAGCCACTAACCCGGTTAGGTCAGCCTCCAGTGTCCCCAGTACAACATGTAGCTACTAAACTCACTAACCCAGCTAGTCTAGTTCCTGTCAGTCTCTGTGCCCCTAGCCCTGTCTCCTGTCTAGCCCTGTCTCCTGTCTAGCCCTGTCTCCTGTCTAGCCCTGTCTCTCCAGTCCCTGTCTTTAGTTCCCCTCTGTGTCTTAGTTAGCTCCAGCTCCATGTTTCCTCATCCCTAGTTCCCTGTGTCAGCTCCTGGTTCCCTGTCTCAGCTCCTAGTTCCCATGTCAGCTCTTGGTCCCCTGAGTTTAGATCCCTTCCAGTTCCTGTGTTTCTCCTGAGCCCTAGTTTTAGTTTGAGTTTGTTGTTTTAGTTCCTTTGTTCTGTTTTTGAGTTGTTTGTTTAAATAAAGACTCTTTCTGTTACACCCCTCTGCGTACATGCCTACCTTCATGCCCACGGCAACACCATCAGCCGGTCTAGCACTACCACCAGCTAGACCCATGACAAATATTCAAGAAAAAAGGGAGTGCTGAAAACCTTGCAAACTTTAGACCTGTTACAATGCTAAACACGGACTGTAAGATATTAGCAAAAGTGCTGGCAAATCGGCTTAAGAAGGTCCTTCCCCAAATTATAACAACCACTCAAGCTTATGCAGTGGAGGGACGGGACATAGCGGACACTGTGTGTAGTATCAGAGACACTTTAAAATATATGAAAGAAACAAAACAAAACGGATACTTAATAAGTCTAGATTTAGAAAAGGCCTTTGATAGAGTCGAACATCAGTATATGTATGATGTCATAGACAGGTTTGGTTTTGGGGAGAATTTTATAAAATGGATAAAAATATTTTATGAACATGTTTTAACTGTTGTCAAATGCAATGGTTTTATGACGGAGTGCTTTGAGCCCACACGATCCATTAGGCAAGGATGTCCACTGTCCGCATTGTTGTACACGCTGGTCGCAGAACCACTGGGCCTAGCGATAAGAGCGGACAGGGAGATCAAAGGAATTAGAATTGGAAACTGTACAAAATGTGAACCAGTGTACCAATATGCAGATGATACAACATTAATAGTTGAAGATGCTAAAAGTGTTGAAAGGGCAGTGATGGTGCTTAATACATACTGCAAGGGATCAGGGGCAAAGATAAATTTTGAAAAAAGTTCCTGCATGAAGATAGGGGAAGCGGAAACCTTACCAAAACATATTACTCTCCAAAAAGAAGAAGAAAACATAAAAGTTTTGGGAATTCAGATGGGACAAAACTCGAAACAAACAAATGAACTCATCTGGGAAGGAACCATTGGAGGAATAGAAAAAAGACTGAGATTTTGGGAGAGCAGGAATTTAACACTAAAAGGGAAAGTTTTAGTGATTAACGTCCTAATGCTTTCCAAAATGTGGTATGTATTAAGTGTAACATCACTGCCCTTAAAAGTGTACAAAAAATAAAACAAATTGTTTTAAATTTTTTATGGGGAAAAGGAAGAGCAAAAATAGCATATGACACACTAATTGGAGAAATCGATCAGGGGGAATTAGGATTGCTAGATCCCCTTCTAAGAATGAAAAGTTTAAGAGTAAAACTGGTCAAGAGATTCTTGGATAAAGAAAATACAGCCGTGTGGAAGGAAGTTATGAAATTTTATATAATGAAGTGTGGGGATTTTAATATGGGATGCAGTATTTTATGGATGAAAACAAAAAACTATATGACTTATGGAATACCAGAATTCTACAAAGAAGTACTGGGAGCATGGGGGGAATTTTTAAGTAACATTAAAACGATACCCAGAGGTAGAAAACAGCTACTGGATCAACCACTATTTTTAAATAATAATATTAGTAAAGACAATAAAGTTATCTATTTTAAAAGGTGGTGGGAGGGAGGTTTAAGACAAGTGAAGGACATTTTATATGAAGTAAAAGAAGGATTTTTACCGGTACAAGTAGTAGTAGATGGAGTTAATGAAACTGGGGAAGAGTTTAAAAGAGAAACACTGACAAACCAATACGAACAGGTAAAAGGTGCAATACCAAAAGAATGGATAAACAGAATAGAAGGAAAGGAACAGGAACCAGATGGAAGTGAATATCCCGAAGTTTATCTTAGGAGGAAAAATGAAGAAACTATGGGCTTTAATAATGGTAAAATCAAGGAATTTTATGTTTTTTTTAGAGATAGTGTATTTATTAAACCAGTCGCAAATAAATATTGGAAAGGGAGATACGAGATGATAGAGGACAAGATTATATGGAAAAACGGGAAGATGAAATATGTTGACCCAACTCTAGAGAACTTTAACTTTTTGCAAAGGCACAACTGTATTTTAACACAAATGAGACTATTGAAAATAGGAATGGAAACAAGTGCAGTATGCAGTGTGTGTAATTTAAAAGATGAAGGCTTACTACATCTATTTTTCTATTGTGACAAATTAAAAGACTTTATGGACAAAATGAAAAAGGTTGCAAAAAAAATGATGAAAAAAATTACAATCAGGACATGACACAGAAGGAATGGGAAATTTTATTCCTTTTTGGACTAAACACTGGAAGGTGCAATGTATATGCCTTGAACTTGATGTTGACAGTGGCAAAACACTCAATCTGGACGAGAAGGAATGTGGCAAAATACAAAAATGTGGAAGCAGAACTGTGGACAATTTTTCGGAAAAAACTAGAGCATTCAATAAACATGTTGTATCATTATTTCTTGATGACAGATAAAATGGAAATGTTTAAAAAATTTATTGTGAAAAACAACCCATTTGTAAAATTCAGTGTAGACGGTTTTGAAATGATAATGTAAATGAAAAAATCTATTAAAAAAAAAAAAAGAGTGCCTGATCTCGTCTGACCTCAGAAGCTAAGCAGGTTTGGCCCTGGTTAGTATTTGGATGGGAGACTACCTGGGAATACCAGGTGCTGTAAGCTTTTCAGTTTTATTCCTCATATAGGTTTTTTTTTTTTTAAAGTTCATTAAAATTAATACATTTTAATTGTTCAAATAGGCCTCTTTTCAACCTAGCTTCCACCTACAGGCTCACCAGTCAGGTGGTCCCCCACATTGTCTGCTCTTGGATGCTAAGCATGGTCGGTCCTGGTCAGTGCTTGGATGGGAGACCGCATATGACAACCAGGTGCTGTGAGCTTTTCAGTTTCATTCCTCATATAGTTTTTTTTTTTTTTTTTTTTTTTTTTAAAAAAATTTATAAAAAATCATTTCTATTGTTCAAATGGCCTCTTTTCACCTAAGCTTCCACCTACAGGCTCACCAGTCAGGTGGTCCCCACCTTGTCTGCTCTTGGATGCTAAGCAGGGTCGGTCCTGGTCAGTGCTTGGATGGAGACCGTATTGACAACCAGGTGCTGTGATTTTCAGTTTTCATTTCCTCAATAGTTTTTTTTTTTTTTTTTTTTTTAAATGAAATTTATAAAAAATCATTTCTATTGTTCAAATAGGCCTCTTTTCAACCTAGCTTCCACCTACAGGCTCACCAGTCAGGTGGTCCCCCACCTTGTCTGCTCTTGGATGCTAAGCAGGGTCGGTCCTGGTCAGTGCTTGGATGGGAGACCGCATATGACAACCAGGTGCTGTGAGCTTTTCAGTTTTATTCCTCATATAGTTTTTTTTTTTTTTTTTTAATAAAATTCATAAAAAATCATTTCTATTGTTCAAATAGGCCTCTTTTCAACCTAGCTTCCACCTACAGGCTCACCAGTCAGGTGGTCCCCCACCTTGTCTGCTCTTGGATGCTAAGCAGGGTCGGTCCTGGTCAGTGCTTGGATGGGAGACCGCATATGACAACCAGGTGCTGTGAGCCTTTCAGTTTTATTCCTCATATAGTTTTTTTTTTTTTTTTTTAAATAAAATTTATAAAAAATCATTTCTATTGTCAAATAGCCTCTTTTCAACCTAGCTTCCACCTACAGGCTCACCAGTGAGGTGGTCCCCCACCTTGTCTGCTCTTGAGAGGCCAAGCATATGGTCAACAACGCATTAGGGACAACCAGTGCTGTGAGCTTTTCAGTTTCATTGCTCATATAGTTTTTTTTTTTTTTTTTTTTTTTTTTTTAATAAAATTCATAAAAAATCATTTCTATTGTTCAAATAGGCCTCTTTTCAACCTAGCTTCCACCTACAGGCTCACCAGTCAGGTGGTCCCCCACCTTGTCTGTTCTTGGATGCTAAGCAGGGTCGGTCCTGGTCAGTGCTTGGATGGGAGACCGCATATGACAACCAGGTGCTGTGATCTTTTCAGTTTTATTCCTCAATAGTTTTTTTTTTTTTTTTTTAATAAAATTCATAAAAAATCATTTCTATTGTTCAAATAGGCTCTTTTCAACCTAGGTTCCACCTAAAGGCTCACCAGTCAGGTGGTCCCCCACCTTTGTCAATAAAATTTATAAAAAATCATTTCTATTGTTCAAATAGGCCTCTTTTCAACCTAGCTTCCACCTACAGGCTCACCAGTCAGGTCGTCCCCCACCTTGTCTGCTCTTGGATGCTAAGCGAGGTCGTCCTGGTCAGTGATTGGAATGGGAGACGCATATGACACCAAGGTGCTGGAGCTTTTCAGTTTCCATTCCGCAATAGTTTTTTTTTTTATTGTATTTTTTTAAATAAATTTTACATAGTTCTATATTGTTCAATAGGCCTCTATTTACAACTAGCTTCACTACAGGCTCACCAGTCAGGTGGTCCCTCACCTTGTCTGCTCTTGGATGCTAAGCAGGGTCGGTCCTGGTCAGTGCTTGGATGGGAGACCGCATATGACAACCAGGTGCTGTGAGCGTTTCATTCCTCATATAGGTTTTTTTTTTTTTTTTTAATAAAATTCATAAAAAATCATTTCTATTGTTCAAATAGGCCTCTTTTCAACCTAGCTTCCACCTACAGGCTCACCAGTCAGGTGGACCCCCACCTTGTCTGCTCTTGGATGCTAAGCAGGGTCGGTCCTGGTCAGTGCTTGGATGGGAGACCGCATATGACAACCAGGTGCTGTGAGCTTTTCAGTTTTATTCCTCATATAGTATTTTTTTTTTTTTTTTCTTAAAAAAATTCATAAAAAATCATTTCTATTGTTCAAATAGGCCTCTTTTCAACCTATCTCGACCTACAGGCTCATTAGTCAGGTGGTCTCCCCACCTGTCTGCTTTTGGATGCTAGCAGTGTCGGTCCTGGGCAGTGCTTGGATGGGAGACTGATATGACAACCAGGTGCTGTGAGCTTTCAGTTCATTCCTCAATATTTTTTTTTTTTTTTTAAATAAAATTTATAAAAAAATCATTTTCTATTGTTCAAATAGCCTCTTTTCAACCTAGTCCACCTACAGGCTCACCAGTGAGGTGGTCCCCACCTTGTCTGCTCTTGGATGCTACAGTGTCGGTCCCGTCAGTTTTGGATGGGAGACCGTGATATGACAACCAGGTGCTGTGAGCTTTCTTAGTTTCATTCTCATATATTTTTTTTTTTTTTTTATAAAATTTATAAAATCATTTCTATTACAAAATAGGCCTCTTTCAACCTAGCTTCCACCTACAGGCTCACCAGTGAGGTCCCCCACCTTGTCTGCTCTTGGATGCTAAGCAGGGTCGGTCCTAATCAGTGCTTGGATGGGAGACCGCATATGACAACCAGGTGCTGTGAGCTTTTCAGTTTTTTCCTCAACATATTTTTTTTTTTTTTTTTTAAATAAAATTTATAAAAAATTTCTTCAGTTCACCAAGGCCTCTTTTCAACCTAGCTTCCACCTACAGGCTCACCAGTCAGGTGGTCCCCCACCTTGTCTGCTCTTGGATGCTAGCAGGGGTCGGTCCTGGTCAGTGCTTGGATGGGAGACCGCATATGACAACCAGGTGCTGTGAGCTTTCAGTTTCATTCCTCATATATATTTTTTTTTTTTTTTTTAAATAAAATTTATAAAAATCATTTCTATTGTTCAAATAGGCCTCTTTTCAACCTAGCCACCTACAGGTCACCAGTCAGGTGGTTCCCCCACGTCTGCTCTGGATGCTAAGCAGGGTCGGTCCTGGTCAGTGCTTGGATGGGAGACCGCATATGACAAACCAGGTGCTGTGAGCTTTTCAGTTTCATTCCTCATATAGTTTTTTTTTTTTTTTTTTTAAATAAAATTCATTAAAAACTATTTATTGTTCAAATAGGCCTCTTTTCAACCTAGCTTCACCTACAGGCTCACTCAGTCAGGTGGTCCCCACCTTGTCTGCTGCTCTTGATGCTAGCAGGGTCGGTCCTAGTCAGTGCTTGGATGGGAGACGATATGACAACCAGGTGCTGCTGTGAGCTTTTCAGTTTCATTCCTCATATAGTTTTTTTTTTTTTTTTTAAATAAATTCATAAAAAATCATTTCTATTGTTCAAATAGGCTTTTCAACCTAGCTTCCACCTACAGGCTCACCAGTGAGGTGGTCCCACCTGTCTGTCTGCTCTTGGATGCTAACAGGGTCGTTCTGGTCAGTGCTTGGATGGGAGACCGATATGACAACCAGGTGCTGTGAGCTTTCAGTTTCATTCCTCATATAGTTTTTTTTTTTTTTTTTTAAATAAAATTTATAAAAAAATCATTTCTATTGTTCAAATAGCCTCTTTTCAACCTATCCACCTACAGGCTCACCAGTGAGGTGGTCCCCACCTTGTCTGCTCTTGGATGCTAAGGTGTCGGTCCTGGTCAGTGCTTGATGGGAGACCTGATATGACAACCAGGTGCTGTGAGCTTTCAGTTTCATCTCCTATATAGTTTTTTTTTTTTTTTTTTTTAAAAATTTATAAAAATCATTTCTATTGTTCAAATAGGCCCTTTTCAACCTAGCTTCCACCTACAGGCTCACCAGTGAGGTGGTCCCCCCACCTGTCTGCTCTTGATGCTAAGCAGGGTCGGTCCCAGTCAGTGCTTGGATGGGAGACCTGCATATGACAACCAGGTGCTGTGAGCTTTTCAGTTTTATTCCTTATAGTTTTTTTTTTTTTTTAATAAAATTCATAAAAATCATTTCTATTGTTCAAATAGGCCTCTTTTTCAACCTAGCTTCCACCTACAGGCTCACCAGTCAGGTGGTCCCCACCTTGTCTGCTCTTGGATGCTAAGCAGGGCGGTCCTGGTCAGCTTGGATGGGAGACCGATATGACAAACAGGTGCTGAGCTTTTCAGTTTATCTCATATATGTTATTTTTTTTAAATAAATTTATAAATATTTCTAATGTTCAAATAGGCCTTTTTCAACCTAGCTTCCACCTACAGGCTCACCAGTCAGGTGGTTTGGATTGCTAGGGCTAATGGTCCTGGTCAGTGCTTGATGGGAGACCATATGACAACCAGGTGCTGTGAGCTTTTCAGTTTCATTCCTCATAGTTTTTTTTTTTTTTTTAAATAAAATTTATAAAAATCATTTCTATTGTTCAAATAGGCCTCTTTTCAACTAGCCTTACAGGCTCACTAGAGGTGGTCCCCACTTGTCTGTCTTGGATGCTAAGCAGGGTCGGTCCTACCTGTGCTTGATGAGACCGTGATATGACAACCAGGTGCTGAGTTTTCTGCCTTTATTCCTATAGTTTTTTTTTTTTTTTTTTTTTAAATAAAATTCATAAAAAATCATTTCTATTGTTCAAATAGGCCTCTTTTCAACCTAGCTTCCACCTTCAGGCTCACCAGTCAGGTGGTCCCCCACCTTGTCTGCTCTTGGATGCTAAGCAGGGTCGGTCCTGGTCAGTGCTTGGATGGGAGACCGCATATGACAACCAGGTGCTGTGAGCTTTTCAGTTTTATTCCTCATATAGTTTTATTATTTTTTTTTTTAATAAAATTTATAAAAAAATCATTTCTATTGTTCAAATAGGCCTCTTTTCAACCTAGCTTCGACCTACAGGCTCACCAGTCAGGTGGTCCCCTACCTTGTCTGATCTTGGATGCTAAGCAGGGTCGGTCCTGTCAGTGCTTGGATGGGAGACTGCATATGACAACCAGGTGCTATGAGCTTTTCAGTTTATTTCCTCATATAGTTTTTTTTTTTTTTAATAAAATTTGTAAAAAATCATTTCTATTGTTCAAATAGGCCTCTTTTCAACCTAGCTTCCACCTACAGGTTCACCAGTCAGGTGGTCCCCCACCTTGTCTGCTCTTGGATGCTAAGCAGGGTCGGTCCTGGTCAGTGCTTGGATGGGAGACCGCATATGACAACCAGGTGCTGTGAGCTTTTCAGTTTTATTCCTCATATAGGTTTTTTTTTTTTTTTTAAATAAAATTCATAAAAAATCATTTCTTTTGTTCAAATAGGCCTCTTTTCAACCTAGCTTTGACCTACAGGCTCACCAGTCAGGTGGTCTCCCACCTTGTCTGCTCTTGGATGCTAAGCAGTGTCGGTCCTGGCCAGTGCTTGGATGGGAGACCGCATATGACAACCAGGTGCTGTGAGCTTTTCAGTTTCATTCCTCATATAGTTTTTTTTTTTTTAAATAAAATTTATAAAAAATCATTTCTATTGTTCAAATAGGCCTCTTTTCAACCTAGCTTCCACCTATAGGCTCACCAGTCAGGTGGTCCCCCACCTTGTCTGCTCTTGGATGCTAAGCAGTGTCGGTCCTGGTCAGTGCTTGGATGGGAGACCGCATATGACAACCAGGTGCTGTGAGCTTTTCAGTTTCATTCTTCATATAGTTTTCTTTTTTTTTTTTTTAATAAAATTTATAAAAAATCATTTCTATTGTTCAAATAGGCCTCTTTTCAATCTAGCTTCCATCTACAGGCTCACCAGTCAGGTGGTCTTCCACCTTGTCTGCTCTTGGATGCTAAGCAGGGTCGGTCCTGGTCAGTGCTTGGATGGGAGACCGCATATGACAACCAGGTGCTGTGAGCTTTTCAGTTTCATTCCTCATATAGTTTTTTTTTTTTTTTTTATAAAATTCATAAAAAATAATTTCTATTGTTCAAATAGGCCTCTTTTCAACCTAGCTTCCACCTACAGGCTCACCAGTCAGGTGGTCCCCCACCTTGTCTGCTCTTGGATGCTAAGCAGGGTCGGTCCTGGTCAGTGCTTGGATGGGAGACCGCATATGACAACCAGGTGCTGTGAGCTTTTCAGTTTTATTCCTCATATAGTTTTTTTTTTTCTTAATAAAATTCATAAAAAATCATTTCTATTGTTCAAATAGGCCTCTTTTCAACCTAGCTTCCACCTACAGGCTCACCAGTCAGGTGGTCCCCCACCTTGTCTGCTCTTGGATGCTAAGCAGGGTCGGTCCTGGTCAGTGCTTGGATGGGAGACCGCATATGACAACCAGGTGCTGTGAGCTTTTCAGTTTTATTCCTCATATAGGTTTTTTTTTTTTTTCCTTAATAAAATTCATAAAAAATCATTTCTATTGTTCAAATAGGCCTCTTTTCAACCTAGCTTCCACCTACAGGCTCACCAGTCAGGTGGTCCCCCACCTTGTCTGCTCTTGGATGCTAAGCAGGGTCGGTCCTGGTCAGTGCTTGGATGGGAGACCGCATATGACAACCAGGTGCTGTGAGCTTTTCAGTTTTATTCCTCATATAGTTTTTTTTTTTTTTTTCTTAATAAAATTCATAAAAAATCATTTCTATTGTTCAAATAGGCCTCTTTTCAACCTAGCTTCCACCTACAGGCTCACCAGTCAGGTGGTCCCCCACCTTGTCTGCTCTTGGATGCTAAGCAGGGTCGGTCCTGGTCAGTGCTTGGATGGGAGACTGCATATGACAACCAGGTGCTGTGAGCTTTTCAGTTTTATTCCTCATATAGTTTTTTTTTTTTTTAAATAAAATTTATAAAAAATCATTTCTATTGTTCAAATAGGCCTCTTTTCAACCTAGCTTCCACCTACAGGCTCACCAGTCAGGTGGTCCCCCACCTTGTCTGCTCTTGGATGCTAAGCAGGGTCGGTCCTGGTCAGTGCTTGGATGGGAGACTGCATATGACAACCAGGTGCTGTGAGCTTTTCAGTTTTATTCCTCATATAGTTTTTTTTTTTTTTCTTAATAAAATTCATAAAAAATCATTTCTATTGTTCAAATAGGCCTCTTTTCAACCTAGCTTCCACCTACAGGCTCACCAGTCAGGTGGTCCCCCACCTTGTCTGCTCTTGGATGCTAAGCAGGTCGGTCCTGGTCAGTGCTTGGATGGGAGACCGCATATGACAACCAGGTGCTGTGAGCTTTTCAGTTTTATTCCTCATATAGTTTTTTTTTTTTCTTAATAAAATTCATAAAAAATCATTTCTATTGTTCAAATAGGCCTCTTTTCAACCTAGCTTCCACCTACAGGCTCACCAGTCAGGTGGTCCCCACCTTGTCTGCTCTTGGATGCTAAGCAGGGTCGGTCCTGGTCAGTGCTTGGATGGGAGACCGCATATGACAACCAGGTGCTGTGAGCTTTTCAGTTTCATTCCTCATATAGTTTTTTTTTTTTTAAATAAAATTTATAAAAAATCATTTCTATTGTTCAAATAGGCCTCTTTTCAACCTATACATAATTCTACATTCTCCCATAATTGTACTTAAGCCAGCTGACACGCACAGCCACTGAATGTTGTTCTTGGATTTCTTGGAGATGAGATGAATGCCCTCTAAGACGTTGGTGATGTCGTAGATACGTCTCTTCTGGACGTCCAGTACCTGCGAGGCCCAGTTCAGGTCCACCACGCCGTCTGGAGACTGAGCCAGCAGGTCCAGGAAGCGCTTGGTGGTGAGGTTCAGGGACGTGTCATAGCGTGACTTCTCCGTGCTCAGCCGAGGGACTGGGGACAGAGTGACAAGCACATGATAACAATGACAGGGAACAGAGAGTATCAAAATCTGTTTAACACCACCTTAAACGTGTGTGTATTTACCTCTGGGTCGCCCGGGTGTAGAAGGAGGAGCAGGACATGGTGGAGGTGGTCTGGTAGTGCTGATGTACTGGTGATCATTGTCCAAATCCAACTTCCTCTTAACCTGTACACACATACATGCACACAGTGAAAAGAAGACCAGCGATAACTTTAACTAACCTATTATATACTTTATAGAAAGCAGAAAAAAAAGTAGAGGTTAATAAACACAAGGGAAGGAACAATGTAAAGGATAAAAAAAAAATTGATGAAAAAATTGATGCGCAAGCAGAAAGAGGTAGAAAAAAGAAGAGAAACACAAAAAATGCAGAAGAGAAAGTGGGAGAAGAGGAGAAAAATAAATAAATAAATAAATAAATAAATAAATAAAAAAGGAAGAAAGATTAGGAGGAGAACAGGGAAAATGAAAAGAGACGAAGAGAAGAAAGGACAAATTTAGGAGTGAATAAAGACAAGGAAGGATAAGTGAACAAACAAGACGAAGAGAAATACAAAAAGTGATGCTTTGTGTATGTTATTATTATGAGTATGAGTGTATGAGGGTAAAGGGCCTCACTCAGGGCCCCGGCAGTGGCAGCTCTGCAGTGCTGAATTATGAGCTTCAGCCCCAGCATGTCCCTGTGTGAGCAGGTGTGTGTGTGTGTGTGTGGATGACATACCGGCGGTCGTCCCGGTGCCGTGTCCCTGCGCGGCTGGGCAGGCGCGCTGCTGTGCGGTGTGGAGAAAAGCAGCAGGTCCGGTCCTGTGCTCCGGGGCTGGAGGAGCTCCACGGCGCCGCACGCCGGTGAGATGATGACGATCTGATGATCTGCGCTCAGGTCGATGCTGCCGCTGTTCAGGAGAGTCTCGAAGTCTGCCAGGAGATCCTCCGAGCTGTGACCAGACACCACCGTGTCCGCCATCGCAGATCTGACCTTTCACCTTTTCTTATAAACAATCACTCACTTAGACCAGCTTCCTGTCTTATAACGACGATGATGATGATGATGATGAAGAAGAGTGAAGCTGATACTGGTGACCCATTGGATCACTAATCTGCAGAATGTTTTTGGTAGTTTGAGAACGATACAGAACTGCACACTGTAAACGTTTAACCACAGTTCTTCAAATGGACTTTATGAAGGCGTTATAACACCGGAAGTGACGTTTACATTCCTTGTTATTCATGCAGTTCTAACGAGTGTGTATAAACCGTCTTTGTTTTGGCATTAATGGTTGAAAATGCACATGCAGTTTAAAGATTAAGCATATAAAAAACCATGAACATCAATGCATAGTATTATTAGTATAATTGATAATAATAATAATAATTGATCAGGGAGGTGAACTTTACTCTAGCACAGGCCTGCTCGGTAACAAGTGCTGGTGCTAAAGGAAACGGATGAAAAAGATTGAATAGATGCACATTTTGTTGCGTTTTCTAAAATGCAATCGTTTATATGTTTACACGAATGAGTGTGAGCAATAAAAACACCTGATGCTTCAGAGAAAAAGTGTAAAAGATCCGGATGTGACAGCACAAAGCTCGCGCGAGCCTCGTTCAGGAAGTTTGTCCGGTTTTTGCAGAAAGAAGAAAAAAAAAACCCACAACAGACCAAATTCAAGAACCAAATAATCCTCCAGGTGTGAGTGTAAAAGCTCCAGACACGCCGAGATCTCCCTTTAATCCGCTGTGATGTGCGCGCGGGATCCAGTAGATCAGCCTCGGCGTCGCGCGCGCGCTTGTTTTTGTTGTTTTGTTCCAGCTGATCGGAAGCAGAGGAGCGGATCTTCACGCGCCAAATCCTACTTTGCCGCGAAAACTGGCACGTGCCGCGAAGCCGCGCGGCGATTGGACGCGCCGTCGCAACCTCCCTGCTCGGCGATTGGCTACGCCGTCTTGTCAATCACCATCGCCCTTGACTACAGAGCAATCTCCAGAATCCAGACATCAAACTCTCTCACCGACCATTTTGTCGAAATGTTCGCCGAATTTGTGCCATTTCTGAGTTATTAAATATTAATAAATCGTCTTTGTGGTGGATTAAATCGCATGAAGACGTGTAGAACTTTGTAGCTCATTGATTATTGAGATGATCGTGCGTGTCAGTGCTGTGTTTTCAGGTGAAAGTTTGCACAAAATGTCGCTGGAACTTCACCAGAAGGTGGCGTCGTCGAATATTTTGCTAAATAAATTATGATCATTTCTCACAGAGACTTTTTTTTAATACAAAAATTCATACCTAGATGACTCGATGGGGTCAGTCACAGAGACAATGGCTCCATTTTGTTTACTGTAAACATGACAAAGATTTGAGAGACAACACTGACTGATCCTCATCCTCATATTGTAACATCTTCCTGCATTTATTAATTTGATATAAACAAGTAAATGAACAAGCCAATAAACAAGTAACTGATGCAAGCTGATGCATGTATGATATACTCTTTTATATACTGAATTTTATTCATTCACTATCGTTAGTATGCATCGTTGGTGGTTAAAGTGTTTGTAGAAATAGTTAAAAGTTATTATTAATTATTAAATATTTGTAAAAAGAATTACAAAGTGTAATTACATATGAATTATTAAAACAAAAATTAATATGGTCAGCTTTGATGTAATCAGTGATATTATTATTTCAGGTTGAAGCACACGTAGATCTAATTCACTTATACCACTTTAGCGCTGTTATTTCAGCGGTGAAAATATGTAAAAAAAAATGCAGTTTAGCTTTTCTAAATAATATCTAGTGGTGAAGGTGTTTTTTTTTTAAAACATCGAACAAGTAGCTTATTTTAAAGTAGATTATTAAATCCGGGACATAACAGCGAGCTCTGACCAATGTACAGATAAAACCTCTCTTGTGTATATAATCAGATTGCATCCCCGCTATATGACGCTCTAGACCAGGAGAGGCTGACTGACATACATCTTAGGTTAACCTAATCCAACTTGCACATACCTGCTCATAACTTCACTTCTACTCAACATTTTGATTACATTTATGGTGCAGGTTAAACTTCAGGCAGATACACAAAGTACCAGTTTTGCCTAATGCTGTGACACAATCTGGCTGGACAGACATACTATCTGAGACTGGTATAACAATATATGAGAAGATACCATTGAAAGAGCGAGTTCTGACCATTGTACAGACCAAAATTACGGTGTATACTGTAGATGTGATAAAGGGCTTTCGGCCATCAGTCACAGGTGCGCCAGCCGTTCCAAAACCGGCCACAAGATGGCAGACAAGTTATTACACTAGTGAGCGGCCTAGCGTAGAAGAAGAACAGGTGGTATATAAGCAGCCGAAGAAAGCCGCGTTCAGCGCTGCTTGGCAACAGGGACCCGTCTTGCCGTCACGCTGTCGAGGCATTAGAAGGTAACACTTGTTAATCATTGAACAATTGCTGAATTGATTTGTGATTTCTTTCTACCAAGTCTACTGTTTATAAAAAGTTCTTAGGGAAAAAAGCTTGTTTTAAATAAACTGACTAGAATTGAATATAGTTGTAGAAGGAAAGAAAGCGTCTGTGAGCAGAGACAAGAAGTGAAGTAAATGTTTTGAGACTAATTTAAAACGTTGTTGTTACTTTGTGTAGTATGTGTTTAAATGTAATATTGCTGACCGAGAAGGATGTCTAATGTAACACGTTATCTTTACCGAGCGCTGAAACGCTCCTCACACACAGTTACGGCACACACGTTTGACTTTAGATACGTTTATACACACCAGTGAGTCTCAGGCGCCCTTCCCTTCGTTCAGAAGTTTAGATATATTTTGGCTTAAACTCTTATCTCATTGTTCGTGAATTTGTTCCTGTGTGTATTTTTTTGTGTCTTTTTTGCTTCCAAATTGTTTTTTTTGTGCCTTTAAAAAAAATTATATATACACACACATACACACACGCGCGCGCATATAAAAGCCTAATTTTTGCTGAGCAGCACATGTCTGATTATGACTAATTAGTGTTTTGAGACCGGTCTAAGTGTGTTTGAGACTAGTTTGCTTGCAGAGTTTGGCGAGGTTGTATCGCGTGGCCATACAATCCACTTTTGAAATTGGCGGGGGTTACTTTTTCGAGGGTGCAAAGTGAATTGTGGGAAAATTATTGTTTAACTTTTTTAGAGGTAATGTGAAGGTAAACACGTATAGTGTACAGTACTATACTGCTGTCTCCTGCAGTGCTAGAATATTAAGTACAGATGTTACCCCTGTATGTACTGTAATTCATGGAAGCGCATTTATATTTGGTATGCTGTGGTCTTCTTTGGTATCAGTACTGTAGGGTAAATACGGCAATAATTCACTGTCCAAAGCCACGTTTTTTCCCCCTCTTTGGTCACGTTGTTCCCTCTGCAGTACAAAAAAATTATACAGTATTATTTTAATATGGACATTTTATGTGTATTTTTAACAATAAACTATTAAGAACATGTAACTTTCCATATAAAACAATACTGTATACATTTTTTTGTTGTTGCAAATTTACAAGGGTTTCAGCAACCAACTATTAGTCAGGTTCTAAGGAAAAATTCCCAAACGACTGAGGCCCATGAACTCTGACCCTCAACTTCATAGGGGTTGACTGTATATGAACCATCACACCAAAGAATGGCGACTAGTAGAAAGCAGAGTCAGATGGGGGATCAGCAGAAGCTTGTACATCTACTCAAATTATTCTTATTTTGCACTTTTTTTTGTTAACAAGTTCATTATTGATTAACCTGCACTGTTTTTTTTCCCCCTCAGTAACAGTTCTAGCACCACAATCTCGATGTGTAAGTAAAATTAATGAAAAGTTATAAATGCATTAAAAAACAAAACAATGAGGCTGCTTTCATCTGTCCTTATTAAAAAAAACTACATCTTTGAAAGTATACATGTCTGAACTGCAACTGATAATTGATATGTGAGCTACAGAAAAATGATAAGCATTTTATTATTAAAATTTGGATGATTAATGATTAATTGCTGTTAAGAATGCAACTGAATATAATTTATCATCCAAACTGTAATAATAAAAAAAATCCTGCATCAATTCTGAGAATCTCCTTTTTTCTTATCTGTACTTGGTAATTGCAAAATTTGCATATTTATTTACTGCTTATGACCATCTTCAGGAATCATGTTCACTAGCTGATTGTATTTTATTTTCTGATTTTATATACAATTTTATTTGTACAAAGAATTAACAGTTATATACCTCTGTTTATTAAAAAAAAAAGTTAAAGACATTAAAATTAAAATGTAGAAATTGGTGTAAAAATGGAATTTCAGAATAGAACATTACAATTAAATTCTTGTATTATTTCAGGGATTTGTAATATTTATGTGGTTTTATCAGCACCTTAATTCACGATTTGTTCTTGATGGTTGTTACTGTGTGTGCTTTACAGTGTCGGACAACATTCAAATGTGAATAATTCACCCCTCCCCACTTCAAGTTAACTCAAGTCAGCTGCTGGGAAGAGGATCACTTTTAACCCTCTGGGGTCTGAGGCCTTTCTGAAGACCTGCAGTGCTTCAGGACTTTTTAAATTCACATAGGCCACAAAATGGCCTTTCATAATGTGGCTGATGTGAATGTTAAGTTCATGTGCGACATTTAAAGTTATGTCAAAGTACATGTACAAGGGGGAAGGAGTTATAGAGACTTGAGTGTGTCCGTAGCAATACAACTAAATTGTAAGACCTTTTTATTTGGAGTACAGTGACTGATGTGCCTAACTTTTTTTAAAAGACTATTCAAACATGCATGCAGAATGTAAATAAAGCTTGATGGAGCACATGGGAAGGTTACTTCAAGTGAAAATAAAATAAATAAAATATTGTCCATGTTAACACGACTTTTTGATTGTCGTTACTGAAACAGGAATTTTTCTACATTTTGAAAATTGTTTAGGTTTCATCCTCCGCAACGTTTAATGCCAATTGCAGTAATGAGAACTTGGTGTTTCAGAAATGCGAATTTAAGCATAGTGTATGACCTTTTTTTAATATCTCTTAGTACATTTAAAATTATTACATTTATAACTGTTTTAAGATGATTAATTTTCATTGTAGACAATCAGCAAGTGCGACGCACTCGCTTGTTTACCTCTTTCCCACACTCCATTACTCTGGACTGTTGACTCCTAGTACTTAAACCTCTGTACCACCTTCACCCTGTATTGTTCCACTTCCCTCCCTGCTATTGTAGAACCAAGTAGCATGGTTAAGAACTAATATAGGCACCCCTTAATAAATAACATCTTTTCAATTAAATCACCCCAATCTATTAACACAGTCTCTTTTGGAAATGAGGAAAAATGCCCAGTATTTCCAGCAAACATTGGTGCATAGTTACTTTTATGTCATAAATTGAACAAAGAAAAATTAAAAACATTGTGGCACTGTGCAAAAGTTTGGGCACCCTATAAATTAACACCTCCTCTGGCAGATAGCACAGCTTGCAAACGCTTTTTATAGCTGGCTAAAAGTCTTTCAGTTCTTGTACCTGGGGTTTACTCCCATTCTTCCTTGCAAAAGGCTTCTAGTTCTGTGATATTCTTTGGTTGTCTTGCATGCACAGCCAATTTTCAATGATGTTTAAATCAGGGGACTGTGATGGCCTTTCCAAAACCTTCAGCTTGTGTCTCTTGAGGTATTCCGTAGTAGATTTCAAGGTATGTTTAGGATCAGCTTCAGTTTTTTTTTATAGATGGTGTGATGTTTACTTCAGAATTGGCTGGTATTTGGTGGAATCTGTTCTTCCTTTCACCCATGCAATGTTTACTGTGCCACTGGCTGCAACACAACCCCAAAGCATGGTAGATCCATCCCCATGTTTAATAGTTGGCAAGGTGTTCTTTTCATGAAATGCTGCTCACTTTTCTTTTTGTTAGAGTTCTATTTTATCAGTCCACAGCACTTGTTTCCAAAAACGTAGATGTTCTGTTGCATATTTGACGTTGGATTTTATGATGGGGATGCAGGTAAGGTTTTCTTCTGCTTACTCTTCCATGAAGGTATTGTGGAACGGTGCACCACCACTCCTGAGTTTGCTAAATCTTCCTGCAGGTTTTTTGCAGTTAAATGGGGGGTTTTGATTTGACTTTCTGACCAGCATACAAGCAGTTCTCAGTTTTCTTGGTCTTCCAGATCTCGTTGTAAGGGTTTTATACTTGTATGTATTTTAATGTGGACAAAATGCCTTATGCATTTACCACCATTTAATATGCATGCTTCAGGACTCTCTTTACAATAAAGTAGACCAAGAATGGCCGCTGCATTTTTTACCTTCATTATGTAGTGTTTTAGCTCTGGGTCAGAGGTATATCGAACCTTTAACGATTCAGGTTAATTTTTGTTAAAGTTGCGAAGGAATCATGGCATTGCTGATTGGTTGGTGCGCTGTGGTTGAAATGACGGGAGGCTGAGCTGAGGCTTGTGGGGCCCATCCGATTCGAGTTTTAATATCTTTTTATGTAAAGATATAGCATGAAGTTTTTTGTTCCTTTTACCAATTTTCCGCCACAGTTCTTTTGAGTAAGCTCTTTTCAGACATCCTGTATCGTACACACTCATTTATGCCTTCATTTAATAAAAAGGGTTTGTAAATGTTAATACCTCTTTTTAAAGTTTTGCAGAGTAATCAAACATGATGTACAGACATAAAACATTGTGAATATTTGTATATAGAATTTTGCCCTACTAGCACACTTTAAGGATTGTTTTGCATACGGTAGATACACTATTTTAAACGGATCCGATTAGCGAGAAGGTTTCATGGGCTAGGAGAAGGTTCTGGGTGCCTGTTTTGACCTCCACAGTTCCCTTGAACTGCCATCTCTTAATTACCTTTCTCACTGTGGAAACTGCAAGCTGACACTTTGCTATCTTGTCGCCTTCTCCTGCATTATGGGCATCAATCTTTCATTTTCAGAGTCTTGCAAAAAAGGTTTGAAGAGTCAAAGTATTTGTAAAGCTTTGAAATTGGAAATTACTAATAACACCTGTTGGCTTGCATCAGATCTAACGAGCTGATTTAAGGTCTGAAACCTAGTAAAAAGAATCTGAGACTCTGGAAATCTTGGGGTGCCCTAACTTTTGCACTGTGCCATAAAGTTTTTTAAATTTATTTTTGTTACATTTATGGCATAGAGAGTAACTATGCATCATTGTTTACTGAAAATATTGTAAATTTCTTACATTTCGGAGAGAGACAGTGTTAACAGCTTTTCAATAAAAATAAAAAAATCAGCAAAATGTGTTAATCAAGGTGTTCCTAAACTTTTGCATCAGTCTGTGAAAAGTTCTGAAAAAAAAAATATATATATATGTGTGTATATATGTGTGTGTGTGTGTGTATACATGTGTGTGTGTGTATACATGTGTGTGTGTGTATACATGTGTGTGTGTGTATACATGTGTGTGTGTGTATACATGTGTGTGTGTGTATACATGTGTTTGTGTGTGTGTGTATATATATAGATATATGTATGTGTGTGTGTGTGTGTGTGTATATATATATATGTATGTGTGTGTGTGTGTATATATATAGGTGATGTGGTTTTCAAAAAAGGTGATGTGGGGTTCAAAGAAAAAAGGTACTGGTGATCCAAAAAGGTGATGTGGTTTTCAAAAAAGGGGATGTGGGGTTCAAAGAAAAAAGGTAAAAGGTACTGGTGATGCAAAAATGTGATGTGGTTTTCAAAAAAGGTGATGTGGTGTACAAAGAAAAAAGGTACTGGTGATCCAAAAAGGTGATGTGGTGTTCAAAGAAACAAGGTACTGGTCATCCAAAAAGGTGATGTGGTTTTCAAAAAAGGGGATGTGGTGTTCAAAGAAAAAAGGTACTGGTGATCCAAAAAGGTGACGTGGTGTTCAAAGAAAAAAAGTACTGGTGATCCAAAAAGGTGATGTGGTGTACAAAGAAAAAGTGCAAAAGGTGATGTGTTGTTCAAAAAAAGGTGATGTGGTATTTAAAGAAAACAGGGGAAAGCTACTGGTGATCCAAAAAGGTGATGTGGTGTTCAAAGAAAAACAAAAAAAAAGGTTACTTTGGTGTTCAAGATGATGTTTTTCTTTTTCCCAACAAACAACTAAAAAGGTACAGGTGTGGATGCTTAAAGCAACAAAGGTGACCAAACAAAAACGATAGAAACTTAAAGGGGGTGTGGCTTGATTTCATGTACTTCAGGTCTTCTTGTTTTGTCTCTGTGCAGGTCTCGACGGACAACACGTTGCCGCCATCGCCCCTTACACACACCCTGGTGCACGGCAACGTTCTGGTGAGCGACGAGGTTCTCGTGTCTGCCATCTCGGCGTTCGCGGCCATGAAGGCTTCCTCTCTGGTATGTGTATTCTGTACCTGCGCTCAGAAGTATACAAACATGACTTGGTTAAAAATGTGTATGAGAAAATGGGTTTGCGTAGTCCAAGAAAAGGTGCAGATTCATGAGTAAAATGTGTTTATTGCTGTTTTTGGTTCTTTCTGTGACCTAATAATGTGCCCAGTCCGAAGGCTTGTCCAGAAAATACGCTTCATCAAGCGTGCACCGAGTTATTTCCGTATTCCTTTTTTTCCCTCCAGATGATGACCATGTCTTCCTGTGTGGGAAGTGTAAGCAGCAGTTCAACTCCTTGCCCGGCGTTCTTGACTCACAAAAGGGAGCGGTGCCAGCAGGACGCCCCATCGCTCGCCACTGTTTCGCTGGCCTCCAGCAACACCTACACACCTGTACCGCTTGTCGGCGCTGTGCCGCAACCACTGGAGAACAGACGGGTACGTATTTACTAATGCCCCACCCTGAACAAAGGTATGGGTGAAATGTATTAAAAAGGTACGGGTCACCAGTAACCACATCCAGAAAAGGTATT
>QNUK01001888.1:0-24386 GCA_013621035.1 Clarias magur | reverse complement strand
GAATAACAAAAAAGTTGTTTTTCAACATTTATGCTATAATGCATGAAGTGTGTTGGAAATCATCATTCCTTTAAGTTTTATGCTCTTCATGCGGAGATAAAGCGTTTCCCGTGTTCTTAGCGCTGTACGAGCTCAGGAAAGCGTTTTTTTCACACAACTAATACACAGTTATGGAACAAATACATAACGAGTTGATATACAGTTTTTATGCTCAAAATGTGAAAAAGAATAACAAAAAAGTTGTTTTTCAACATTTATGCTATAATGCATGAAGTGTGTTGGAAATCATCATCCCTTTAAGTTTTATGCTCTTCATGCGGAGAGAAAGCGTTTCCCGTGTTCTTAGCGCTGTACGAGCTCAGGAAAGCGGTTTTCTCACACAACTAATACACAGTTATGGAACAAATACATAACGATATTGATATACAGTTTTCATGCTCAAAATGTGAAAGAATAACAAAAAGTTGTTTTCAACATTTATGCTATAATGCATGAAGTGTGTTGGAAATCATGCACCTTTTGCTTTATGCCCCTCATGCGATAAGCGTTTCCCGTGTTTTAGCGCTGCAATGAGTTCAGAGCGGTTTTCTCACACATCTAAAGCACATTTTCGTACAACATCCAAAACCAGTTGATATACAGTTTTCATGCTCAAAATGTGATAACGAATAACAAAAAAGTTGTTTTTCAACATTTATGCTATAATGCATGAAGTGTGTTGGAAATCATCATTCCTTTAAGTTTTATGCTCTTCATGCGGAGATAAAGCGTTTCCCGTGTTCTTAGCGCTGTACGAGCTCAGGAAAGCGTTTTTTTCACACAACTAATACACAGTTATGGAACAAATACATAACGAGTTGATATACAGTTTTTATGCTCAAAATGTGAATAAGAATAACAAAAAAGTTGTTTTTCAACATTTATGCTATAATGCATGAAGTGTGTTGGAAATCATAATTCCTTTAAGTTTTATGCCCCTCATGCGGAGATAAAGCGTTTCCCGTGTTCTTAGCGCTGTACGAGCTCAGGAAAGCGGTTTTCTCACACAACTAATACACAGTTATGGAACAAATACATGAGTTGATATACAGTTTTTATGCTCAAAATGTGAAAAAGAATAACAAAAAAGTTGTTTTTCAACATTTATGCTATAATGCATGAAGTGTGTTGGAAATCATCATTCCTTTAAGTTTTATGCCCCTCATGCGGAGATAAAGCGTTTCCCGTGTTCTTAGCGCTGTACGAGCTCAGGAAAGCGGTTTTCTCACACAACTAATACACAGTTATGGAACAAATACATAACGAGTTGATATACAGTTTTTATGCTCAAAATGTGATAACGAATAACAAAAAAGTTGGTTTTCAACATTTATGCTATAATGCATGAAGTGTGTTGGAAATCATCATTCCTTTAAGTTTTATGCTCTTCATGCGGAGATAAAGCGTTTCCCGTGTTCTTAGCGCTGTACGAGCTCAGGAAAGCGGTTTTCTCACACATCTAAAGCACAGTTTCGTACAACATCCAAAACCAGTTGATATACAGTTTTCATGCTCAAAATGTGATAACGAATAACAAAAAAGTTGTTTTTCAACATTTATGCTATAATGCATGAAGTGTGTTGGAAATCATAATTCCTTTAAGTTTTATGCTCTTCATGCGGAGATAAAGCGTTTCCCGTGTTCTTAGCGCTGTACGAGCTCAGGAAAGCGGTTTTTTCACACAACTAATACACAGTTATGGAACAAATACATAACGAGTTGATATACAGTTTTTATGCTCAAAATGTGAAAAAGAATAACAAAAAAGTTGTTTTTCAACATTTATGCTATAATGCATGAAGTGTGTTGGAAATCATCATTCCTTTAAGTTTTATGCCCCTCATGCGGAGATAAAGCGTTTCCCGTGTTCTTAGCGCTGTACGAGCTCAGGAAAGCGGTTTTCTCACACAACTAATACACAGTTATGGAACAAATACATAACGAGTTGATATACAGTTTTTATGCTCAAAATGTGAAAAAGAATAACAAAAAAGTTGTTTTTCAACATTTATGCTATGATGCATGAAGTGTGTTGGAAATCATCATTCCTTTAAGTTTTATGCTCTTCATGCGGAGATAAAGCGTTTCCCGTGTTCTTAGCGCTGTACGAGCTCAGGAAAGCGGTTTTCTCACTCAACTAATACACAGTTATGGAACAAATACATAACGAGTTGATATACAGTTTTCATGCTCAAAATGTGAAAAAGAATAACAAAAAAGTTGTTTTTCAACATGCATGCTAGATTGCGTGAATGTGTTTAAAATGATCATTCTTGTTACTTTTTTTCTGAGAGAAAGCGACGTGCTCAAATACAAGTTTTCATGCTCAAAATGTGAAAAAGTGTTCTTAATGTTGTCAAGTATACAATCTTGGACATAATGAATCATATGCTAATAATTTCGGATGATTCTCCTCACGAAGTAACGTGTTCTGAAAGATATTTTACTACAGTCTTCTTGTGCATATGGTTGTTTTTTACCATGCAAGTGTCTTTTCAAGAAAAAAATTGTCCATTATTTCTGGAGTTATTATCCCCAACGATGCGTCACCTCTCCTTCAGTATATTACAATTCAATTATTTCCTCGAGTGTGAAATGTGCTATCCTGAAGAAAAAGGAATTCTTGCAACATCTTACATGCTCAAGTCCTAGCAACTCAAACACATTGATGACATTTTATGTGATAACAAATGTGGTGGTTTATTGCACCATCCAATTTGTTTTGACACACCCTCTAATTTTCAACAAAGTGAAAAAGAATATTTAAGGAAAGGACATTCTTTAATGTATGTGTGTTTTAACATAATCTCATTTCACTCTTGTGCAGCAGATGCATTTCAAAAAGCAAATTGAGTTTTCAATGAATAATATGAAATATGTCTATAATAAAAAATAGATTATGAATAAGAACATATTCAAATAAAGTATAGAAAAGATGAAAGAAGAATATAAAAAAAATATGAATATGGAAAATATAGGTCAATATGTTTCGACTGGTCAAATGAAACAATTTATGTCCTAAGTGATTCCTCCTTTAATTTCTTTGCTGTTGATGGGCAAATTAAGCATTTCGAAAGGTCATGCTATTCTTCAACAGGAATGCATCACAGAAGTTCTTAACCACATTAAAGGCTTAGCTATTATAAAACATGATAAAGAATATTCTGAAAGAAAGAGTGTCAGCGTAAGAATTTGCTGTAAGCGTAACATGCCTTGAAAAAGTACCATTGGGTACTACTGATTTGATAGTTTAAAAATTAAGCACATTACTTGTGCTGCCTCATCCTATAACCTGGAGATGTGGGATCAAAATGGGGAAAAGGTATTAGGCACCTAGATCCCTAAAAGGACTGAGGCCTTCTTCTGAAAAACCTCCTGGAGCAATGCCTGTCTGACAGTTGCTATATCTAGAGATATCATCTGAAAGTGATCACAAATCAGAGTGGACGACCCGCTGAAATTTAACATATTGCTACGCAGAGGAAAAGAAAATTACAAAGACTTCTTCAGTAATTGGTGAGCAGAGACAGAAGCCCGATGCACTCTGAATCATTAATTGTAAACACTGGTCGGTTGATAGAGAACAGAAACCTGTAACTAGCCCTATCGCATCTAGTCAGAAAGGATAGCTGTCATATATTTACCATGCTAGTCTACAGTAGGTATTTCTGGAACTGGCTGGCTCAGCTTATTGCTGCTGTCTTCTGCAAAATTAGTTAGGATCCAGCCTTGTAGCAAAGGAATGAAAAGCATATGGAGAAGCCCGAAAGTTTGTCTTATACAGGTAGTGAGTGATCCATAGTAGGCCACCAGTACATTCATGGAAATGTGTGGGTTACTCGTGCCATCTTGTCGAGCAGATAGAGTCATAGGATTTGAGCCCAAACAAGGGGACAACACTTTCTCACGGAGGTATGGCCAAAAACTGCCCCTATGCCAACAACGATCCAAGGATTACATGATCAATCTACTCCCTGCAGCCAATTTGGCTACCATCTACCCATGTTCCATGAGCAAGATCCCAAGGCCCAGAGCCTCACACAGAACAGTGGGTACCCATCATGCACGATCAGGCGAGGAACACTCGTGGGTCACATCAACAAGTGCACCGATGATTTCATTGTCTCCGAGACAATCATCTCCCAAACCACCCAGAAACCCTGCAGAGGCGCATGCACTTCTGACAATCCGAGACAAATTCTTCAGAGCAGGAGACAATGTGGGTCTAACAACAGCAAGAACCAAGAGAGGCTCTCTCATCAGAGAGGCGAAATGTGCACGCACCCAGAGAAACAACATCCACCACAGGGACAGCAGTGACACACAGCGCATGTGGCAGGGCATTCAAGCTATTACCAACTACAGGACATCATTACCTGCCTCTGAAAATGACAGATCCCTTCCAGACGTGCTGAACAGCTTGTTGCGGAACGACGTCATGGCGACGAAGACCAACCCTGCTCCTAACGACCAGGCGCCTTGTCACACAACGGCTCATGTGAGGAAAAGTCTATGCAGAGTCAACCCACGTAAAGCTGCTGGACAAGACAATATACCAAAGTGCTCAGAGAATGTGTCTAACAGCTGGCAGACGTTCTCAACCACACCTCAACATCCCTGGGAGCAGTGTCATTGTTTCCACGCGATTCCACGTCCACCATCATCATCACTGTGCCGAAGAAGTCAAGTCAAGTAGGCTTTTATTGTCACTTCAACCATATGGTACACAGTGAAATGAATCAATGTACCTCCAGGACGTCCTTCAATGTCCCATCATCATGAAGTGCTTCGAGTGGCTCATCACGAGACACATCAAAACCCTACTGCCCCCCTCACTGGACCCACTGCCCCAACCGTTCAACGCTTGCACACTCCATCTGGCCCTCTCACACTTGGACACCTACGTTCGAATACTGTACATAGATTTCAGTTCAGGATTCAATTCTATCATCCGCCCACACCTGATCGGGAAGCTGAGCCTGTTTGGCCTGATCACCTGCTGACTCATGACTGTGTAGCGACACAGATTGAAACACATCATCAAGTTTGCTGATGACACGACCATGGTGGGTCTCATAGCAAGCACGACGAGTCAGCAAACAGAGAGTGAAGTACAGAGGCAAACGGACTGGTGCAGAGACAACAACCTCTGAACGTCTATAAGACAAAAGAGATTGTCGACTTCAGGAGGCCACGGAGGCACCACTCTCTCCGCTGAAAATCGACGACTTCTTTGTGATCGCCAACAGTACCAAATTACTGCGTGTCCATCTGGAGGAGAACAGCACCTGGTATCTAAACACCAGCTCCTTACACAAGAAAGAATCTGTCTCCTCAACAAAAAGGGACTGGACTGATAATCACACACACAAACACACACACACTGATCAACAATCATTTACCAGTCCTGTGCAACAGGACCATCGTCAGCAACATCACGATCGGTACTCCGCATGCATGGTCAGGTGAGGAACACTCTTGTGTCCCTGGATGGCAGATACTATACCCCGCTCTGCTTGCCAAGGACTTCTCTGAAGATGAAAGGCAAGAAATTTGCACCCCAGCCTTTTAAAACATTAAAAAGAAAAATAGTTACATGCAACTATGAGCGGGCCCAAGCACCTGGACCATCGCCACTTGGGCGCACCACACAACAGGTGCGTCATTTTAGCACTCTAAGACCTCTTAATCAAATATGACATACGTTTAACACGTGTGTGTGTGTGTGTGTGTGTGTGTGTGTGTTTGTTTAGTATGTGTACTGTCCATGAAGCACAAAAATTTTGCTTCTGTGCATTTGTGTGGATCTGCCTGTATGTGTTGTCCTATGTGGTTGTTTGTGTGTGTGTGTGTGTGTGTGTGTGTGTGTATACGGTATGAATGTCTGAATGTGCATTGTGTGTTGTATGTTTATTTTAGATGTGTGTGATTAGTTTGTGTAAGTGTAGGATGTGTAGTGTTTCTGTCTGTGGTAAGCGTATAGTACGTGTGCGTATACTGTGTATAGAATGGGGTGTATGTGTCTGTGTACATGTGTTTGTGTGTATCTTCAGGATGTGTGTGTATTACTGGAACTGCCCAGCTCGGGGGATTGTAGGCGATCAGCTAGAAACACCTGCTGAAGTTTGAAGCTAAGAACATTCTGTACATCGGTACATCTGGCCATTGAAGATACAATGAAGATTTAATTTCACACTTTTAAGGGAGAAAGAAGAAAAATAGTTACAATCTTTGCCATTGTCACAACCTGTGTGCCTTTTTATCACGCTAAGTCCTCGTAAACAAATATGACATGAGTTTAAGGCATCGTCATAGCTAGACGTGGCTTTCTAATGCAACATTGCTAGATGTCACTCAACGTGGGCCAGGTTTGGGCCTAACTCAACCATGTTAGGCCATGTCATGTAAAAACTGTTTAGTTTAATGAGATCTAGAAGATGCAGATGTTCAATAGATAAATAAATAAAAATCTTTAAAAGACCAATTCAGCCCTCGCACATTTATGACATCAGCACTATTAAATCTCTGGCAGATCCATTCATGGATCCTTTGCATAGAAGGCCAGGCAAGGAATGCTTGTAATGTCCAAGCTTAGCACATTCTAGATCCTAAAAGACTTAGAGACTTCTGCAATCACTGCAACCTCCCTTCACATCATATATAAGTCACTTTTGAGTCTCTGTCTTCCTCGACTTCCTGCATGTCACTCATCTGCTAGAGGAGCCTAAACCCAAACTTCCACATTTCGCGAGTAAAGCCTGTCCAGTACAGTACTCTGGCAGGCCTACTGATAGATCCATTGTACAGTTTCTAAACTAATTTGACACTTCTGCAACCACCGGTCTGCCTTCATGGGAATGTTTGCAGCCATTCGTAGAACGTAGGAAGGGCAGCCACAGGCCTTCCGACTGGCAACCTCAAGGACAACGCTAAGCGGTCATGGTGATGCATACGCATTCACCAGGCAATGCTGCCATATCGCCAATCAAGTGGAATGTGTCATGTCTGGACACAGGTCTCCATGGGACCAAAGAAATGAGAAAGAACCTGGTATCGTATCAACTATATGTAGTCGTACAATGGATGTATGAAATTTACTCATACTTGTCTAACTATGAAAAAGGCAGAAACATTACCAACTTTAAGAATTGGGAACGTATTTTAATGTTAATTAAAGATGAAATTTAGTATGGGGAACAATGTATGAAGAACGTATTATTCATGATGAATGCTTAAATTAATCAATTTGAGTTTCATGTTAAAACTTTCATTTATCTAAAGCAGATGACTCAATTTCTGATCTCTACAACAAGGCAACAAATATTCATGATGATGAACATCTCCTCAAGCTTGCTCAAGCCAGTCCTGTGCAGCGGGACCATAGTAAGCCCCATCACAATGGGTACTCTGCATGTATAGTCAGGTGAGGAACACTCGTGTGTCCCTGGCCGGCACATTCTATACCCCGCTCTGCTTGTATACCAAGGACCTCTTTGAAGATGAAAGGCAAGAAGTTGGCACCCCGGCCTTTTAAAACAAAAAAAAGTAAAATAGTTACATACAACAATGAGCAGGCCCAAGCATGTGTGCAATCGCGACTTGAGCGCACCTCACAACATGTGCAACTTTTTAGGACTCTAAGACCTCAAAAGCAAATATGACGATGACGATCAACTAGACCCACCCGCCGAAGTTTGAAGCCACGAACATAGATTGGTACATCGTGCCATTGAAGATACAATGAAGATTTTATTTCAGTCTTTTAAGTGAGAAAGAAGAAAAATATTTACGACAAGTGAGCCTTTTTATCACTCAAAGACCTCTTAAGCAAATATGACATAAGTGGAAGGCATAGTCATGGCTAGACGTGTCTTTCTAATGCAAAAATGCTAGCTGTTACTCAATGTGTGCCTGGTTTGGTGGCGACTGTAGAGGCATGCGCAGGATTTTGTCTCTGTAGCATGAGTTCGATGTTTGATGTGTGTGAGACGTGTGTTTGTTTGTTTAGTATGTGTACCTTGTGTGATGCATAAGAAGGTTGTTTGTTTGTGTGTGTGTGTGTGTGTGTGTGTGTGTGTGTGTGTCTGTGTGTCTGTGTGTGTGTGTGTGTGTGTGTGTGTTTGTGTGTATCCTGTCCTATGTGTACCTTGTGTGAAGCATAAGAAGTGTGTGTTGTGTGTGTGTGTGTGTGTGTGTGTGTGTGTGTGTGTGTGTGTGTGTGTGTGTGTGTGTGTGTGTGTGTGTGTGTGTGTGTGTGTGTGTGTGTGTGTGTGTGTGTGTGTGTGTGTGTGTGTGTGTGTGTTTGTGTGTGTGTGTGTGGTAAGTGTGTCCTGTCTTATGTGTAAATTGTGTGAAGCATAAGAAGGTTGTTTGTTTTTGTGATTCTGTGTGTGTGTGTTTTGTGTGATTCTGTGTGTGTGTGTGTGTGTGTGTGTGTTTGTGTGATTCTGTGTGTGTGTGTGCGTGCGTGCGTGTGTGTGTGTGTGTGTGTGTGTGTGTGTGATTGTGTGTGTGTGTCTCTAGGTGTGTGTGTGTGTGTGTGTGTGTGTGTGTGTGTGTGTGTGTGTGTGTGTGTGTGTGTGTGTGTGTGTGTGTGTGTGTGTGTGTGTGTGTGTGTGTGTGTGTGTGTGTGTGTGTGTGTGTGTGTGTGTGATTGTGTGTGTGATTGTGTGTGTGTGTCTGTGTGTGTGTGTGTGTGTGTGTGTGTGTGTGTGTGTGTGTGTGTGTGTGTGTGTGTGTGTGTGTGTGTGTGTGTGTGTGTGTGTGTGTGTGTGTGTGTGTGTGTGTGTGTGTGTGTGTGTGTGTGTGTGTGTGTGTGTGTGTTTGAGTGTGATTTTGTAGTATGTGTGAGGGTCGGATGTATTCTGTTTGTTTCTGTGGAAAGTATGTAGTATGTGAGCGCATGTGTCTGTGTATGTGTTTGTCTTCAGGATGTGTGTATTACTGGAACTGCCCAGACCGGGTATTTGTAGGCGATCAGCTAGAACACCCTGGTGAAGTTTGAAGCAAAGAACATACATCGGTATATCTGGCAGTTGAAGATACGATGAAGATTTAATTCCAGCCTTTTAAGTTTGAAAGAAGAAAAATAGTTACAACATGTGCCATCGTCAGTTGGGCGCATTATTTGGGCACTTTTGCGGCTCTGTCTAAAGCTCGTCCACCTCTAGTCTTAGCTAAAATTTTCACCCTCTCAACTATATGTAGTAGGACAATGGATGTGTGAAATTTATTTTTGTTCTTAGCGCTGTACGACCTCAATAAAGCGGTTTTCTCACACAACTAATGCACAGTTATGGAACAAATACATAACGAGTTGACAAAAAAATTTCATGCTCAAAATGTGAACAAGAATAACAAAAAAGTTGTTTTCAACACTTATGCAATAATGCATAAAGTGTATTTGAAATCAGCACTTCTTTGGTTTTTATGCTAGTCATGCTGAGATAAAGCGTTTCCCGTCTCCTTAGCGATTGTACGAGCTCCGGAAAGCGGTTTTCTCACACAACTAATGCACAGTTATTTAAAACATACAAAACGAGTTGATACACAGTTTCATGATCAAAATGTGAAAAAGAACAACAAAAAACTTGTTTTTCAACATTTATGCTATAATGCATGGTGTGTTGGAAATCATCATTCCTTTAAGTTTTATGCTCTTCATGCGGAGATAAAGCGTTTCCCGTGTTCTTAGCGCTCTACGAAGTCTGGAAAGCGGTTTTCTCACACATCTAAAGCACAGTTTCGTACAACATCCAAAACCAGTTGATATACAGTTTTCATGCTCAAAATGTGATAACGAATAACAAAAAAAGTTGTTGTTCAACATTTATGCTATAATGCATGAAGTGTGTTGGAAATCATCATTCCTTTAAGTTTTATGCCCCTCATGCGGAGATAAAGCGTTTCCCGTGTTCTTAGCGCTGTACGAGCTCAGGAAAGCGGTTTTCTCACACAACTAATACACAGATATGGAACAAATACATAACGAGTTGATATACAGTTTTTATGCTCAAAATGTGAAAAAGAATAACAAAAAAGTTGTTTTTCAACATTTATGCTATAATGCATGAAGTGTGTTGGAAATCATCATTCATTTAAGTTTTATGCTCTTCATGCGGAGATAAAGCGTTTCCCGTGTTCTTAGCGCTGTACGAGCTCAGGAAAGCGGTTTTCTCACACATCTAAAGCACATTTTCGTACAACATCCAAAACCAGTTGATATACAGTTTTCATGCTCAAAATGTGATAACGAATAACAAAAAAGTTGTTTTTCAACATTTATGCTATAATGCATGAAGTGTGTTGGAAATCATCATTCCTTTAAGTTTTATGCTCTTCATGCGGAGATAAAGCGTTTCCCATTGTCTTTAGCGCTGTACGAGCTCAGGAAAGCGGTTTTTTCACACAACTAATACACAGTTATGGAACAAATACATAACGAGTTGATATACAGTTTTTATGCTCAAAATGTGAAAAAGAATAACAAAAAAGTTGTTTTTCAACATTTATGCTATAATGCATAAAGTGTGTTGGAAATCATCATTCCTTTAAGTTTTATGCCCCTCATGCGGAGATAAAGCGTTTCCCGTGTTCTTAGCGCTGTACGAGCTCAGGAAAGCGGTTTTCTCACACAACTAATACACAGTTATGGAACAAATACATAACGAGTTGATATACAGTTTTCATGCTCAAAATGTGAAAAAGAATAACAAAAAAGTTGTTTTTCAACATTTATGCTATAATGCATGAAGTGTGTTGGAAATCATAATTCCTTTAAGTTTTATGCCCCTCATGCGGAGATAAAGCGTTTCCCGTGTTCTTAGCGCTGTACGAGCTCAGGAAAGCGGTTTTCTCACACATCTAAAGCACATTTTCGTACAACATCCAAAACCAGTTGATATACAGTTTTCATGCTCAAAATGTGATAACGAATAACAAAAAAGTTGTTTTTCAACATTTATGCTATAATGCATGAAGTGTGTTGGAAATCATCATTCCTTTAAGTTTTATGCTCCTCATGCGGAGATAAAGCGTTTCCCGTGTTCTTAGCGCTGTACGAGCTCAGGAAAGCGGTTTTCTCACACATCTAAAGCACAGTTTCGTACAACATCCAAAACCAGTTGATATACAGTTTTCATGCTCAAAACGTGATAACGAATAACAAAAAAAGTTGTTGTTCAACATTTATGCTATAATGCATGAAGTGTGTTGGAAATCATCATTCCTTTAAATTTAATGCTCCTCATGCGGAGATAAAGCGTTTCCCGTGTTCTTAGCGCTGTACGAGCTCAGGAAAGCGGTTTTCTCACACAACTAATACACAGTTATGGAACAAATACATAACGAGTTGATATACAGTTTTTATGCTCAAAATGTGAAAAGAATAACAAAAAAGTTGTTTTTCAACATTTATGCTATAATGCATGAAGTGTGTTGGAAATCATCATTCCTTTAAGTTTTATGCTCTTCATGCGGAGATAAAGCGTTTCCCGTGTTCTTAGCGCTGTACGAGCTCAGGAAAGCGGTTTTCTCACACAACTAATACACAGTTATGGAACAAATACATAACGAGTTGATATACAGTTTTTATGCTCAAAATGTGAAAAAGAATAACAAAAAAGTTGTTTTTCAACATTTATGCTATAATGCATGAAGTGTGTTGGAAATCATCATTCCTTTAAGTTTTATGCTCTTCATGCGGAGATAAAGCGTTTCCCGTGTTCTTAGCGCTGTACGAGCTCAGGAAAGCGGTTTTCTCACACATCTAAAGCACAGTTTCGTACAACATCCAAAACCAGTTGATATACAGTTTTCATGCTCAAAATGTGATAACGAATAACAAAAAAGTTGTTTTTCAACATTTATGCTATAATGCATGAAGTGTGTTGGAAATCATCATTCCTTTAAGTTTTATGCTCTTCATGCGGAGATAAAGCGTTTCCCGTGTTCTTAGCGCTGTACGAGCTCAGGAAAGCGGTTTTTTCACACAACTAATACACAGTTATGGAACAAATACATAACGAGTTGATATACAGTTTTTATGCTCAAAATGTGAAAAAGAATAACAAAAAAGTTGTTTTTCAACATTTATGCTATAAAGCATGAAGTGTGTTGGAAATCATCATTCCTTTAAGTTTTATGCTCTTCATGCGGAGATAAAGCGTTTCCCGTGTTCTTAGCGCTGTACGAGCTCAGGAAAGCGGTTTTCTCACACAACTAATACACAGTTATGGAACAAATACATAACGAGTTGATATACAGTTTTTATGCTCAAAATGTGAAAAAGAATAACAAAAAAGTTGTTTTTCAACATTTATGCTATAATGCATGAAGTGTGTTGGAAATCATCATTCCTTTAAGTTTTATGTCCCTCATGCGGAGATAAAGCGTTTCCCGTGTTCTTAGCGCTGTACGAGCTCAGGAAAGCGGTTTTCTCACACAACTAATACACAGGTATGGAACAAATACATAACGAGTTGATATACAGTTTTCATGCTCAAAATGTGAAAAAGAATAACAAAAAAGTTGTTTTTCAACTTGTATGCCATAATGCATGTTTGTGATGGAAATCATCATTCCCTTGAGTTTTATGCTGCTCATGCAGAGAAAAAGCGTTTCCCGTGTTCTTAGCGCTGTACGAGCTCAGGAAAGCGGTTTTCTCACACAACTAATACACAGTTATGGAACAAATACATAACGAGTTGATATACAGTTTTTATGCTCAAAATGTGAAAAAGAACAACAAAAAACTTGTTTTTCAACATTTATGCTATAATGCATGGTGTGTTGGAAATCATCATTCCTTTAAGTTTTATGCTCTTCATGCGGAGATAAAGCGTTTCCCGTGTTCTTAGCGCTCTACGAGCTCAGGAAAGCGGTTTTCTCACACATCTAAAGCACAATTATGGAACAAATACATAACGAGTTGATATACAGTTTTTATGCTCAAAATGTGAAAAAGAATAACAAAAAAGTTGTTTTTCAACATGCATGCTAGATTGCGTGAATGTGTTTAAAATGATCATTCTTGTTACTTTTTTCTGAGAGAAAGCGACGTGCTCAAATACAAGTTTTCATGCTCAAAATGTGAAAAAGTGTTCTTAATGTTGTCAAGTATACAATCTTGGACATAATGAATCATATGCTAATAATTTCGGATGATTCTCCTCACGAAGTAACGTGTTCTGAAAGATATTTTACTACAGTCTTCTTGTGCATATGGTTGTTTTTTTACCATGCAAGTGTCTTTTCAAGAAAAAAAATTGTCCATTATTTCTGGAGTTATTATCCCCAACGATGCGTCACCTCTCCTTCAGTATATTACAATTCAATTATTTCCTCGAGTGTGAAATGTGCTATCCTGAAGAAAAAGGAATTCTTGCAACATCTTACATGCTCAAGTCCTAGCAACTCAAACACATTGATGACATTTTATGTGATAACAAATGTGGTGGTTTATTGCACCATCCAATTTGTTTTGACACACCCTCTAATTTTCAACAAAGTGAAAAAGAATATTTAAGGAAAGGACATTCTTTAATGTATGTGTGTTTTAACATAATCTCATTTCACTCTTGTGCAGCAGATGCATTTCAAAAAGCAAATTGAGTTTTCAATGAATAATATGAAATATGTCTATAATAAAAAATAGATTATGAATAAGAACATATTCAAATAAAGTATAGAAAAGATGAAAGAAGAATATAAAAAAAATATGAATATGGAAAATATAGGTCAATATGTTTCGACTGGTCAAATGAAACAATTTATGTCCTAAGTGATTCCTCCTTTAATTTCTTTGCTGTTGATGGGCAAATTAAGCATTTCGAAAGGTCATGCTATTCTTCAACAGGAATGCATCACAGAAGTTCTTAACCACATTAAAGGCTTAGCTATTATAAAACATGATAAAGAATATTCTGAAAGAAAGAGTGTCAGCGTAAGAATTTGCTGTAAGCGTAACATGCCGGCCTTGAAAAAGTACCATTGGGTACTACTGATTTGATAGTTTAAAAATTAAGCACATTACTTGTGCTGCCTCATCCTATAACCTGGAGATGTGGGATCAAAATGGGGAAAAGGTATTAGGCACCTAGATCCCTAAAAGGACTGAGGCCTTCTTCTGAAAAACCTCCTGGAGCAATGCCTGTCTGACAGTTGCTATATCTAGAGATATCATCTGAAAGTGATCACAAATCAGAGTGGACGACCCGCTGAAATTTAACATATTGCTACGCAGAGGAAAAGAAAATTACAAAGACTTCTTCAGTAATTGGTGAGCAGAGACAGAAGCCCGATGCACTCTGAATCATTAATTGTAAACACTGGTCGGTTGATAGAGAACAGAAACCTGTAACTAGCCCTATCGCATCTAGTCAGAAAGGATAGCTGTCATATATTTACCATGCTAGTCTACAGTAGGTATTTCTGGAACTGGCTGGCTCAGCTTATTGCTGCTGTCTTCTGCAAAATTAGTTAGGATCCAGCCTTGTAGCAAAGGAATGAAAAGCATATGGAGAAGCCCGAAAGTTTGTCTTATACAGGTAGTGAGTGATCCATAGTAGGCCACCAGTACATTCATGGAAATGTGTGGGTTACTCGTGCCATCTTGTCGAGCAGATAGAGTCATAGGATTTGAGCCCAAACAAGGGGACAACACTTTCTCACGGAGGTATGGCCAAAAACTGCCCCTATGCCAACAACGATCCAAGGATTACATGATCAATCTACTCCCTGCAGCCAATTTGGCTACCATCTACCCATGTTCCATGAGCAAGATCCCAAGGCCCAGAGCCTCACACAGAACAGTGGGTACCCATCATGCACGATCAGGCGAGGAACACTCGTGGGTCACATCAACAAGTGCACCGATGATTTCATTGTCTCCGAGACAATCATCTCCCAAACCACCCAGAAACCCTGCAGAGGCGCATGCACTTCTGACAATCCGAGACAAATTCTTCAGAGCAGGAGACAATGTGGGTCTAACAACAGCAAGAACCAAGTTGGCCATCAGAGAGGCGAAATGTGCACGCACCCAGAGAAACAACATCCACCACAGGGACAGCAGTGACACACAGCGCATGTGGCAGGGCATTCAAGCTATTACCAACTACAGGACATCATTACCTGCCTCTGAAAATGACAGATCCCTTCCAGACGTGTTGAACAGCTTGTTGCGGAACGACGTCATGGCGACGAAGACCAACCCTGCTCCTAACGACCAGGCGCCTTGTCACACAACGGCTCATGTGAGGAAAAGTCTATGCAGAGTCAACCCACGTAAAGCTGCTGGACAAGACAATATACCAAAGTGCTCAGAGAATGTGTCTAACAGCTGGCAGACGTTCTCAACCACACCTCAACATCCCTGGGAGCAGTGTCATTGTTTCCACGCGATTCCACGTCCACCATCATCATCACTGTGCCGAAGAAGTCAAGTCAAGTAGGCTTTTATTGTCACTTCAACCATATGGTACACAGTGAAATGAATCAATGTACCTCCAGGACGTCCTTCAATGTCCCATCATCATGAAGTGCTTCGAGTGGCTCATCACGAGACACATCAAAACCCTACTGCCCCCCTCACTGGACCCACTGCCCCAACCGTTCAACGCTTGCACACTCCATCTGGCCCTCTCACACTTGGACACCTACGTTCGAATACTGTACATAGATTTCAGTTCAGGATTCAATTCTATCATCCGCCCACACCTGATCGGGAAGCTGAGCCTGTTTGGCCTGATCACCTGCTGACTCATGACTGTGTAGCGACACAGATTGAAACACATCATCAAGTTTGCTGATGACACGACCATGGTGGGTCTCATAGCAAGCACGACGAGTCAGCAAACAGAGAGTGAAGTACAGAGGCAAACGGACTGGTGCAGAGACAACAACCTCTGAACGTCTATAAGACAAAAGAGATTGTCGACTTCAGGAGGCCACGGAGGCACCACTCTCTCCGCTGAAAATCGACGACTTCTTTGTGATCGCCAACAGTACCAAATTACTGCGTGTCCATCTGGAGGAGAACAGCACCTGGTATCTAAACACCAGCTCCTTACACAAGAAAGCCCAACGGTATCTTTATTTTCTCAGAAGGCTGTGGGCGGTGCAGCTTCTACCGCTGATCCTGGCCATCTTCTCTAGCATGCTGAGCAGCTGCATCACTGCATCACTGAATTGTGCCATCTCGTATCACAAGACCCTACTGTTGATAGAGAGGACAGCAGAAAAGATAATCTCGGTCTCTATTCTCTCTATCAAAGACATCTACACTGCATCCACAAGGCGACCAGCATTCTGGCTGATCAGACACACCCATCAGACACATTCTTCACAAACTATCTGTCTCCTCAACAAAAAGGGACTGGACTGATAATCACACACACAAACACACACACACTGATCAACAATCATTTACCAGTCCTGTGCAACGGGACCATCGTCAGCAACATCACGATCGGTACTCCGCATGCATGGTCAGGTGAGGAACACTCTTGTGTCCCTGGATGGCAGATACTATACCCCGCTCTGCTTGCCAAGGACTTCTCTGAAGATGAAAGGCAAGAAATTTGCACCCCAGCCTTTTAAAACATTAAAAAGAAAAATAGTTACATGCAACTATGAGCGGGCCCAAGCACCTGGACCATCGCCACTTGGGCGCACCACACAACAGGTGCGTCATTTTAGCACTCTAAGACCTCTTAATCAAATATGACATACGTTTAACACGTGTGTGTGTGTGTGTGTGTGTGTGTGTGTTTGTTTAGTATGTGTACTGTCCATGAAGCACAAAAATTTTGCTTCTGTGCATTTGTGTGGATCTGCCTGTATGTGTTGTCCTATGTGGTTGTTTGTGTGTGTGTGTGTGTGTGTGTGTGTGTGTATACGGTATGAATGTCTGAATGTGCATTGTGTGTTGTATGTTTATTTTAGATGTGTGTGATTAGTTTGTGTAAGTGTAGGATGTGTAGTGTTTCTGTCTGTGGTAAGCGTATAGTACGTGTGCGTATACTGTGTATAGAATGGGGTGTATGTGTCTGTGTACATGTGTTTGTGTGTATCTTCAGGATGTGTGTGTATTACTGGAACTGCCCAGCTCGGGGGATTGTAGGCGATCAGCTAGAAACACCTGCTGAAGTTTGAAGCTAAGAACATTCTGTACATCGGTACATCTGGCCATTGAAGATACAATGAAGATTTAATTTCACACTTTTAAGGGAGAAAGAAGAAAAATAGTTACAATCTTTGCCATTGTCACAACCTGTGTGCCTTTTTATCACGCTAAGTCCTCGTAAACAAATATGACATGAGTTTAAGGCATCGTCATAGCTAGACGTGGCTTTCTAATGCAACATTGCTAGATGTCACTCAACGTGGGCCAGGTTTGGGCCTAACTCAACCATGTTAGGCCATGTCATGTAAAAACTGTTTAGTTTAATGAGATCTAGAAGATGCAGATGTTCAATAGATAAATAAATAAAAATCTTTAAAAGACCAATTCAGCCCTCGCACATTTATGACATCAGCACTATTAAATCTCTGGCAGATCCATTCATGGATCCTTTGCATAGAAGGCCAGGCAAGGAATGCTTGTAATGTCCAAGCTTAGCACATTCTAGATCCTAAAAGACTTAGAGACTTCTGCAATCACTGCAACCTCCCTTCACATCATATATAAGTCACTTTTGAGTCTCTGTCTTCCTCGACTTCCTGCATGTCACTCATCTGCTAGAGGAGTCTAAACCCAAACTTCCACATTTCGCGAGTAAAGCCTGTCCAGTACAGTACTCTGGCAGGCCTACTGATAGATCCATTGTACAGTTTCTAAACTAATTTGACACTTCTGCAACCACCGGTCTGCCTTCATGGGAATGTTTGCAGCCATTCGTAGAACGTAGGAAGGGCAGCCACAGGCCTTCCGACTGGCAACCTCAAGGACAACGCTAAGCGGTCATGGTGATGCATACGCATTCACCAGGCAATGCTGCCATATCGCCAATCAAGTGGAATGTGTCATGTCTGGACACAGGTCTCCATGGGACCAAAGAAATGAGAAAGAACCTGGTATCGTATCAACTATATGTAGTCGTACAATGGATGTATGAAATTTACTCATACTTGTCTAACTATGAAAAAGGCAGAAACATTACCAACTTTAAGAATTGGGAACGTATTTTAATGTTAATTAAAGATGAAATTTAGTATGGGGAACAATGTATGAAGAACGTATTATTCATGATGAATGCTTAAATTAATCAATTTGAGTTTCATGTTAAAACTTTCATTTATCTAAAGCAGATGACTCAATTTCTGATCTCTACAACAAGGCAACAAATATTCATGATGATGAACATCTCCTCAAGCTTGCTCAAGCCAGTCCTGTGCAGCGGGACCATAGTAAGCCCCATCACAATGGGTACTCTGCATGTATAGTCAGGTGAGGAACACTCGTGTGTCCCTGGCCGGCACATTCTATACCCCGCTCTGCTTGTATACCAAGGACCTCTTTGAAGATGAAAGGCAAGAAGTTGGCACCCCGGCCTTTTAAAACAAAAAAAAAGTAAAATAGTTACATACAACAATGAGCAGGCCCAAGCATGTGTGCAATCGCGACTTGAGCGCACCTCACAACATGTGCAACTTTTTAGGACTCTAAGACCTCAAAAGCAAATATGACGATGACGATCAACTAGACCCACCCGCCGAAGTTTGAAGCCACGAACATAGATTGGTACATCGTGCCATTGAAGATACAATGAAGATTTTATTTCAGTCTTTTAAGTGAGAAAGAAGAAAAATATTTACGACAAGTGAGCCTTTTTATCACTCAAAGACCTCTTAAGCAAATATGACATAAGTGGAAGGCATAGTCATGGCTAGACGTGTCTTTCTAATGCAAAAATGCTAGCTGTTACTCAATGTGTGCCTGGTTTGGTGGCGACTGTAGAGGCATGCGCAGGATTTTGTCTCTGTAGCATGAGTTCGATGTTTGATGTGTGTGAGACGTGTGTTTGTTTGTTTAGTATGTGTACCTTGTGTGATGCATAAGAAGGTTGTTTGTTTGTGTGTGTGTGTGTGTGTGTGTGTGTGTGTGTGTCTGTGTGTCTGTGTGTCTGTGTGTGTGTGTGTGTGTGTGTGTGTGTGTTTGTGTGTATCCTGTCCTATGTGTACCTTGTGTGAAGCATAAGAAGGTTGTTTGTTTGTGTGTGTGTGTGTGTGTGTGTGTGTGTGTGTGTGTGTGTGTGTGTGTGTGTGTGTGTGTGTGTGTGTGTGTGTGTGTGTGTGTGTGTGTGTGTGTGTGTGTGTGTGTGTGTGTGTGTGTGTGTGTGTGTGTGTGTGTGTGTGTGTGTGTGTGTGTGTGTGTGTGTGTGTGTGTGTGTGTGTGTGTGTGTGTGTTTGTGTGTGGTAAGTGTGTCCTGTCTTATGTGTACCTTGTGTGAAGCATAAGAAGGTTGTTTGTTTTTGTGATTCTGTGTGTGTGTGTTTTGTGTGATTCTGTGTGTGTGTGTGTGTGTGTGTTTGTGTGATTCTGTGTGTGTGTGTGCGTGCGTGCGTGTGTGTGTGTGTGTGTGTGTGTGTGTGTGATTGTGTGTGTGTGTCTCTAGGTGTGTGTGTGTGTGTGTGTGTGTGTGTGTGTGTGTGTGTGTGTGTGTGTGTGTGTGTGTGTGTGTGTGTGTGTGTGTGTGTGTGTGTGTGTGTGTGTGTGTGTGTGTGTGTGTGTGTGTGTGTGTGTTGTGGTGTGTGTGTGTGTGTGTGTGTGTGTGTGTGTGTGTGTGTGTGTGTGTGTGTGTGTGTGTGTGTGTGTGTGTGTGTGTGTGTGTGTGTGTGTGTGTGTGTGTGTGTGTGTACGTGTGTGTGTATGTGTCTGTGTGTGTGTGTGTGTGTACGTGTGTGTGTGTGTCTGTGTGTGTGTGTGTGTGTGTGTGTGTGTGTGTGTCTGTGTATGTGTGTGTGTGTGTGTGTGTGTGTGTGTGTGTGTGTGTGTGTGTGTGTGTGTGTGTGTATGTGTGTGTGTGTGTTTGAGTGTGATTTTTTAGTATGTGTGAGGGTCGGATGTATTCTGTTTGTTTCTGTGGAAAGTATGTAGTATGTGAGCGCATGTGTCTGTGTATGTGTTTGTCTTCAGGATGTGTGTATTACTGGAACTGCCCAGACCGGGTATTTGTAGGCGATCAGCTAGAACATCCTAGTGAAGTTTGAAGCAAAGAACATACATCGGTATATCTGGCAGTTGAAGATACGATGAAGATTTAATTCCAGCCTTTTAAGTTTGAAAGAAGAAAAATAGATTTAACGTAATATTATTGCCATGGTTAGGCGCGTGTTGGAGCACTTTAAATGCAATGTTAAAGCTTCGTTACCTGCCTCTAGTCTTAGCTAAAATTTTCACCCTCTCAACTATATGTAGTAGGACAATGGATGTGTGAAATTTACTCATACCTGTCTAATTGGTAAAAAGGAAGAAATATTACCAATTATAAAAATTGGGAATGTATTTTCATGTTAATTAAAGATGTAGTTTAGTTTGGGGGAAAGAACTTTGAACGTATTATTCATGATGAACGGTTAAATGAATCCATTTGAGTTTCATGTTAAAGGCTTTCATTTATCTAAAGCAGATACGTGACTCAATATCTGATCTCTACAACAAGTCAAGAAATATTCATAATGCATGCTAGAATGCATAAATGTCTTGGAAATCAGTATTCCTAAGAGATTTATGCTCCGCATGCGGAGATAAAGTGTTTCCCGTGTTCTTGGCGCTGTACGAGCTCAGGAAAGCCGTTTTCACACACATCTAATGCACAGTTATGTACAACATCCAAATCGAGTTGATGAACAGTTTTCATGCTCAAAATGTGAAAAAAAGAATAACAAAAAAGTTATTTTTCAACATTTAAGCTATAATGCATGGTGTCTTTGACATCATCATTCCTTTTAGTTTTATGCTCCTCATACGGAGATAAAGCGTTTCCCGTGTTCTTAGCGCTGTACGACCTCAATAAAGCGGTTTTCTCACACAACTAATGCACAGTTATGGAACAAATACATAACGAGTTGACAAAAAAATTTCATGCTCAAAATGTGAACAAGAATAACAAAAAAGTTGTTTTCAACACTTATGCAATAATGCATAAAGTGTATTTGAAATCAGCACTTCTTTTGTTTTTATGCTAGTCATGCTGAGATAAAGCGTTTCCCGTCTCCTTAGCGATTGTACGAGCTCCGGAAAGCGGTTTTCTCACACAACTAATGCACAGTTATTTAAAACATACAAAACGAGTTGATACACAGTTTCATGATCAAAATGTGAAAAAGAACAACAAAAAACTTGTTTTTCAACATTTATGCTATAATGCATGGTGTGTTGGAAATCATCATTCCTTTAAGTTTTATGCTCTTCATGCGGAGATAAAGCGTTTCCCGTGTTCTTAGCGCTCTACGAGGTCTGGAAAGCGGTTTTCTCACACATCTAAAGCACAGTTTCGTACAACATCCAAAACCAGTTGATATACAGTTTTCATGCTCAAAATGTGATAACGAATAACAAAAAAAGTTGTTGTTCAACATTTATGCTATAATGCATGAAGTGTGTTGGAAATCATCATTCCTTTAAATTTTATGCTCCTCATGCGGAGATAAAGCGTTTCCCGTGTTCTTAGCGCTGTACGAGCTCAGGAAAGCGGTTTTCTCACACAACTAATACACAGTTGATATACAGTTTTTATGCTCAAAATGTGAAAAAGAATAACAAAAAAGTTGTTTTTCAACATTTATGCTATAATGCATGAAGTGTGTTGGAAATCATCATTCCTTAAGTTTTATGCCCCTCATGCGGAGATAAAGCGTTTCCCGTGTTCTTAGCGCTGTACGAGCTCAGGAAAGCGGTTTTCTCACACAACTAATACACAGTTATGGAACAAATACATAACGAGTTGATATACAGTTTTCATGCTCAAAATGTGATAACGAATAACAAAAAAGTTGTTTTTCAACATTTATGCTATAATGCATGAAGTGTGTTGGAAAAAATCATTCCTTTAAGTTTTATGCTCCTCATGCGGGGATAAAGCGTTTCCCGTGTTCTTAGCGCTGTACGAGCTCAGGAAAGCGGTTTTCTCACACAACTAATACACAGTTATGGAACAAATACATAACGAGTTGATATACAGTTTTTATGCTCAAAATGTGAAAAAGAATAACAAAAAAAGTTGTTTTTCAACATTTATGCTATAATGCATGAAGTGTGTTGGAAATCATCATTCCTTTAAGTTTTATGCTCTTCATGCGGAGATAAAGCGTTTCCCGTGTTCTTAGCGCTGTACGAGCTCAGGAAAGCGGTTTTCTCACACATCTAAAGCACAGTTTCGTACAACATCCAAAACCAGTTGATATACAGTTTTCATGCTCAAAATGTGATAACGAATAACAAAAAAAGTTGTTTTTCAACATTTATGCTATAATGCATGAAGTGTGTTGGAAATCATCATTCCTTTAAGTTTTATGCTCTTCATGCGGAGATAAAGCGTTTCCCGTGTTCTTAGCGCTGTACGAGCTCAGGAAAGCGGTTTTCTCACACAACTAATACACAGTTATGGAACAAATACATAACGAGTTGATATACAGTTTTTATGCTCAAAATGTGAAAAAGAATAACAAAAAAGTTGTTTTTCAACATTTATGCTATAATGCATGAAGTGTGTTGGAAATCATCATTCCTATAAGTTTTATGCCGCTCATGCGGAGATAAAGCGTTTCCCGTGTTCTTAGCGCTGTACGAGCTCAGGAAAGCGGTTTTCTCACACAACTAATACAGAGTTATGGAACAAATACATAACGAATTGATATACAGTTTTTATGCTCAAAATGTGAAAAAGAATAACAAAAAAGTTGTTTTTCAACATTTATGCTATGATGCATGAAGTGTGTTGGAAATCATCATTCCTTTAAGTTTTATGCTCTTCATGCGGAGATAAAGCGTTTCCCGTGTTCTTAGCGCTGTACGAGCTCAGGAAAGCGGTTTTCTCACACAACTAATACACAGTTATGGAACAAATACATATAACGAGTTGATATACAGTTTTCATGCTCAAAATGTGAAAAAGAATAACAAAAAAGTTGTTTTTCAACATGCATGCTAGATTGCGTGAATGTGTTTAAAATGATCATTCTTGTGACTTTTTTTCTGAGAGAAAGCGACGTGCTCAAATACAAGTTTTCATGCTCAAAATGTGAAAAAGTGTTCTTAATGTTGTCAAGTATACAATCTTGGACATAATGAATCATATGCTAATAATTTCGGATGATTCTCCTCACGAAGTAACGTGTTCTGAAAGATATTTTACTACAGTCTTCTTGTGCATATGGTTGTTTTTTACCATGCAAGTGTCTTTTCAAGAAAAAAATTGTCCATTATTTCTGGAGTTATTATCCCCAACGATGCGTCACCTCTCCTTCAGTATATTACAATTCAATTATTTCCTCGAGTGTGAAATGTGCTATCCTGAAGAAAAAGGAATTCTTGCAACATCTTACATGCTCAAGTCCTAGCAACTCAAACACATTGATGACATTTTATGTGATAACAAATGTGGTGGTTTATTGCACCATCCAATTTGTTTTGACACCCCCTCTAATTTTCAACAAAGTGAAAAAGAATATTTAAGGAAAGGACATTCTTTAATGTATGTGTGTTTTAACATAATCTCATTTCACTCTTGTGCAGCAGATGCATTTCAAAAAGCAAATTGAGTTTTCAATGAATAATATGAAATATGTCTATAATAAAAAATAGATTATGAATAAGAACATATTCAAATAAAGTATAGAAAAGATGAAAGAAGAATATAAAAAAATATGAATATGGAAAATATAGGTCAATATGTTTCGACTGGTCAAATGAAACAATTTATGTCCTAAGTGATTCCTCCTTTAATTTCTGTTCTATTATATTCTGTTCTGTTATATTCTGTTCTGTTCTATTATATCCTGTTTTATTCTATTCTATTCTATTCTATTCTGTTCTGTTATATTCTGTTCTGTTCTATTATATCTTGTTTTATTCTATTCTATTCTATCCTGTTCTGTTCTATTCTACTGTGTTCTATTCTATTATTTTATTCTATTTATTCTGTTCTATGCTATTCTGTTCTATTCTGTTCTGTTCTGTTATATTCTATTCTGTTCTGTTATATTCTATTCTGATTCTTAGGCTTTGTAATGGTAAAGGAAAAGAAAACGAAAGCATAATGTGCAAATTTTCTTTGCAGATTGCAAGAAGAGTGTTTTGTTTCACACTGAGATTTTGATCTCGGCTCGTAATTAGATTGGTTCAG
>QNUK01001887.1:0-24397 GCA_013621035.1 Clarias magur | reverse complement strand
ATGTTCCTGCGGTGAAATCATAATTACTTTACAGATTATGGAAATCCTTCATCAAAGTGTGAGTTTGTTTCCTGCTTGTGGTGGTTTAATCATTAAGAACTCCAGAGAATTCAAATACAGGATCCTCATCAATCTGAGCCTGTGTGTGTCTTGATTTGGATGCATACATGAGACCACATTAAGCATTCATAGAGTTTATATCTGGAAAGGAAAGCATCAAAGGGTAAGACATAAATTATTGGCAGCCAAACTTTATATGCACATGTATTTTTGACAGATTGTGTTAGTCACTTAGCTAAAATGAGCAAAAAATAAATAAAAAATTCAGATAATTCAGATAGAATGTGTGTATATCATGTGTTTTTACTTATCAGTGTTGTAAGATTTCACCAACTTATGGTAATGATTTATTTTATTTTATTCTCTACAATGTCATTTAGTGATAAGCAGTCAAACTCAAGTCACTTTATGGCACCTCTCCTCCAGTGAGTAATTGAGTCTACTTTTTGTCTGAACATGCCTGACTATGCTACTAATAGTAACTTTGGTAATGCTTTGTCCATTAACAGCACTTCTTGCTCAAGGAGACATACATCAGTACTGTCTAGAGGCATGAAAGACTTCTCATTTGAGATAGATAGTGACATGCTGCAAATGTGTTTTTGGCCCAAAAAGTGAACATTTCAGATAGGTTTTGCAAAAAAATAGTCACAATGTTCCCTGGGTCAAAGAGAAAAAGTACCATCAACGCTATTATCAGCGTCAAGTCCAAAAGCCAGCATCAGTCATGGTATGAGGGTGTGCCAGTGGCATGGGTAAATTGCATATCTGTGAGGACCCCATTAATGCACCAAATGTGCTGCCATCCAAACATCATCTTTTTTGGAGACATCCCTGACCATGCCAAACCGCATCCTTTCAGACTGGCCTGCCTGCTCCAGTTAAGAATGTGTGGTACATTACAAAGGACAAAATATGGCAACAAAGACCCTGTACAATTGCAGAGCTGAACATCTGCATAATGGAGCCCTAAACTAATCTGTGTCTTTGGGGAGTGGGGTGAGGTGGGGTGGGGTGGGAGACACTTAGTGCTCTCACATTAATTATGGCTCTACGGCCAGTCGGGGTGTCTGTGAGCTCGCACAAGCAGAAGGAGCTGATAGCTCTGTCCTCCGAGTGTGTTACGCAGCCCCCAACGTTGAGTGAGCAAGCAGTTCAAATAGATACGTTCGGTGATGTCACATGGTTTGTGATAGTCTGCAGCCCTCCTGACTGAGTGGTCGTAGTAACCTTAATGTGGACCCCCTAGTGGTGGGGAGGAATTGGACATGACTAAAATTAGGGAGAAAATCAGGGGGAAAAAAACATACAATTCAACTTACATTTGTCCTCTGTTATTGCTCTTCGCTCACTCTATAGGATCACTAGGTAGAAGGCCTCCTGCAGGTGCGTGAAATGGGCATGGGAAGTGGGCACAATCATCATAAAAGCAAGACGGGGAGGGAAGTTCGGGATCGAGTCAGTCAGATCTGTCAGGTATTGTGCTGAAGATCCAGAGCAGAGTTGTGCGGCAGACACGAAAGAGTCGCATGTGAGCAGGGTGATTTAATGTGCCTTAGGCGCTTCAAAGCAAGCAAAACTGAAAGCAGTCATTTGATCACCGAATGAATGTTGGTTGAGATCGCACTTCGGCATAGAGATAGACTTCGGGATCCTGTCACCGAAGAGGGAAAAAGGCTGCTGTTCAGCCAAGTTAAGGCCCCCATTCCCAGCCAGGAAAGTCACGGAGACCACACCCAATGGAGAGCTCGGAGGGGGGTTGGCCAAGTCAGCGGGATGAAGACTATGGGGCACACAGGAGCTGCTGCCCATGTGGGCCCACACTGCCACTCTGCCCGTCGCCATCGTTCACCAGCCTGTGCCCGCATGCCACCTGGGCAGTGCCACCAGACATGCACATGCACACACAGACCTTCACATACTTTCCTTCCCTTTCTTTTCCATCCTCCTACTTAAACCTTTGTACTACTCCATTTTTTCTAAATAAATGGACCTTGCCTCATGCCTGTGTTTCTGGTGCCGTCCATGCGTCAAACCCATTACACATTCTAAATCATCAAATAATTAGTTGCTTTAGAGTTATCAGTATAGTACAAGGTGAAGAGACTTTACAGATGACTTACATGATTTTATTGCCAATTTACAACTCATGAAAATCTAAAATTCATTATTGAAAAATATTTGGATATTTTATTTGGAGTTTAATTACAGCAACCATAATGAGGAAGACTGCTGACCTGACAGTTGTTGACAGAAGATGATCATCGACAACCTCCATGAGGAGAAAAAGCCACAGAAAGCAATCCCTGGAAGAGCTGGCCCAGATTATGCTGTATCGAAGCACAATAATGCAAAGTTGACTGGAAGATGTGTAATAGGAAAATGTGCACAAGTAACAGGGATGACTATTTAATTAATTAATAACTCGGGCGTGCTTCCAAATGAGTGGAGTGATACTGGAGTATATTTGGATTACAACTGATTTTTTAAAATCTTTTATAGACAACTGTGACTGCTAAAATGAAAGACTATATAACTATCTGAAACATGTCATAACAGAAAGAATGTCTTTTGTTTAAATAAAATTTTGTAATATTGATACCAAAAACGTATTATAGGCATTAGCATGCATTTTACACATACAAATAAAGAGCATTTTGTTAAATTAAAACAGTTTTTATAGTAGTTATAATATAGGTATATATAGGTAATTTTTATAGTAACATTTAGGAAAATTCCTCCAGCAATATATTAATAATTTAGACTCTTGACTGAGGCTTATAGCAGGGCTTTTCATGCTCTCATTATTATATCATTGTAGTTATATATACAGCAAAACTGTCCGTTTTTGTTAATTAAATCTTTTTTTTAAACTTTTTTATGTGTCCTGCTTTTGTTACCTTATATTCCTTTAAAAATTTTATTTCCCATGTATATATTTAAAATGTTCTAATTACAAATTAAGTGATGCAGTATCTTTTATAGTGTATATATTTTAAATGTTCGAATTACAAATTATGTGATGCAGGATCTTTGAATTGCAAAGGGAACGCAATAATAAGTAATCATATAATTGTCTGCTAATTACATTAAATATTCTTAATTAGTTTTATGTCCATTCTTTTGCTTAATGCTCTCACCTATCTCTCTTTATTTTCAGTTATAGTATATTCACAGTAAAAGATGTGTTAACATAAAATGACCCTTTGTCTTGTGTTCATTTTGTCCTTTGCTGTAGTTTTCCTCTGTCTTTTTTATCAAGAATTTTATGAAATGTGTCTAGGCCATCCCTCTTGATTCAAAACATAAGAATTCAATTTTAATTTAATCTGAACTCATGAAATAGTTTATGATACTTACTATATATAAAAAAAAAAAAAACAATTGTCCTAAAACAACAAGGTTTTACCTGGTCTTGATCCTAGGTTTAAAATCAGTAGTGACCAAAACCACTGGCTTATCCAGCATGACTGTTGCGCCTGACTTACCATCTGTAACCAAAACAAATGAATTAAAATGGTGAGGTTATATGGAATTTTATTTGTTGTTACAAAAAAGCAATAAAGATTACGTGATTTTGCACAAACATCAAAGGAACATCAATGTAAAGATCTTAAAATGTCTAAATAAACTGGCAATGAAAAGACCTGATCAGTACGGATAAATAGCCTTACATCATACCAGCAGTTTATATCTCCCCAACGCTTTACCGAGGTTTCGCTGACACGTCACAAGCCAGAAGTAATGCATAATCTATAGCTTCTTGATAATGCTTTAAATCACTATGAAATACTAACATTGTCAATTTATTCCTCATATATAGTAAATGTGTATACGTATTGTATATAAAATTTCATTTATTTATTTTAATCCTTGCTCTGGCTTTTTGTGTGCCAAAATCCCTATATAATTACACCTTTGTGCCCTTCACATGCTGTATTCATTATTCATTTCAGAATTTCTGCATCATTTGTTTTTTTCCCTCAGTGATATGAAATGGGAAGACTCCTAGGAAACAGAAGATTGATTTTTTCTTTGCTTTGTACCAGATATTGTATTTGAGGGCTATATGGCTTATATATGAAATGTATTATTATTATTATTATTATTATTATTATTATTATTATTAGCAGTAGTAGTAGTAGTAGTAGTAGTAGTAGTAGTAGTAGTAGTAGTAGTACATTAGATTGCATCAGTCAGCCATAACATTAAACATGTGAATAGAATGACATTGATTATCTCTTTATAATGATTATCGCTTTATAATGGTGAAATATGTTAGTCAGAAAGTGAAGCTGAAGCTGAAAAAATGGGCAAAGTGTAAGTCTAAATTGTGATGGCTAGATGATTGGGTTAGAACATTGTTTTTCTGGTATGCAGTGGTTATTACCTACCAAAAGTAGTGCAAGGAAGGACAATCAGTGAACTGCAGACAGGATCATTGGTGTCCATGGCTGAATGCTACTCATGGGGAGCAAAGGCTAGCCCATCTAGCTCAATGTCACAGAAGAGCTACTTCAGCGCAAAATAGTGGAAAAGTTGATGCTTGCTATGATCAAAATGTGCATTGCAGTTTGTTGCATAGAAAATGGTGTAGTATTTTAAATGGGGAGACAATGCTCAACGCATTGTTCACCATTTATGTAGGGTTTCATCTCTGGTTCAGAGGTGAATCGAATCTTTAAGGATTCGAGATAATTTTGTTAAACTTAATAAAAATTTATAGCGTACACTTTATCAACTACCCGACCAGCGTTTAGTATGATTTAGTGTAACTTACCAATTCTGTTTATCCCGCGGCCGACGACGATAATACAAAATTGGATATTTACCTAATTATGAGCAAGGTAACATAAGATCTGGGCAAATGTTGAAACTTTAAAATACATGACCAAGACAACAGTTCTTTATAAAGAAACAAGAATTTATTTGAACTAATCTACGATACATGAAGCTATGCTACTTGAACACACGCACACACACACACACACACACACAAACATACCAACAGTTTGCAGGTGAAAGTTAAGGAAGTTCATCTAGTACTGTTTACTAGACCAAAGAAAGTCACAAGAGCAGAGTCTTGGGTTTAATCTTACGGTTTTGGTATGAAACGAGTGCCATTTTCAGCAAGGTATGCAGCTTTGTTTGTATATTTGCATTACGTTTCGTTCTCATGGTTCGCCTCCGGTGAAGGGAATCACGGCATTGCTGATTGGTTGGTGCTCTGGTTGAAATGACGTCTTTCAGGAAAGCCCTTCGGTGAGGCTTGGTTGCCTGGTTACCGATGGCGCGCTCTGGAACTTCTTCAATGGGTTTCTTCAGTTCTGGCACAAAGTCTCATTGAGAGTTCTCGAAGAGCTGATGACGTCAACAAAGTCGGCGTAGCACTCCCAAGGGCAGAAGCCCGAGCAGCGAGCTTGCTTCCTTCAGATGGTCATGATGACAACGTAAAGAACGTCGAAATTGGTCCAATCGGATGTGGTTGCGGGTCTTAGCCACGCCTCACTTGGTTCCCCCTTTTGTGCATACATTAGGCCAGGTTTACGGCTGTCACGTGGGGCCAAGCCGATTAAACTTTTAATTAACTTTATGAAGTAATTTTACATGAGCTCTTGTTCATGCAACCAATTTTCAGTGTACACTACTGTTGTTTGAATGAAATAAGCTTTCAATCGATACCACACATCCCCTATCTTACACACTCATTTATAGCTTTGTTCAATAAACAGGGTTTGTGAATGCTAATGATATCTTTAAAGTTATGTAGAATGAACAAGCATAACACACAGATATAAAACATACTGAATATATGTTTCTAGCATTTTTATCCTACTGGCACCATTAAAGATTGCTTAAATAGTGTCTCTGCTGTATTTCTCTTTGTTCTTTGAAAGCCATTTGGAGAACGCATGTGTCCTGGGGTCACTAAGATGTTCAAAGTGTGACTTGGTGGTCCCCCCCTCCCCCCCAACTTGGGGTGAAGCTGTAAAACTGTCCGCTTTGTTTACAGGATCGCCAATATACACAATGGTTTCAGGTCTAGTTTGAGGCATCTGTAACAGTACGCCATGTCACGCCCTCCGCTCTAACCAAGCCATGATCACCTGCAACTCCTCTCCACATTCCATCTCACGGCTTCTGTTTTGCCGCCTCATTCACCGGCATGAGCACACCTGCTCTGCATCTCATTCGTCACTTTCTCCCTATTTAAACCAGCCACAAACAACCATCCAGTGCCGAATTATTGCGTGCCACAAGCCTAGTGTTTTTTGTGTCTAGTGTTTTGTGAAAATAATACCTTTTTACCTTTTTCATGTTATTGACCCTTTTTTCTCTTCTGGTTACACCCTTAGCTTTACGAGTTGGAACGGTTCACTACATTGATTGATAACCCGGCTTTGAACCTTTGCTTCTGTTTTTGACTCCGGCCCTGCCTTTATCCTCAGGATTGCTGAATCTCCAATCTCTCCCTCAAACTGCACATCGGATTTTACACGTGCACCACAGCCCTCACCTCTCCACACAGCCACGCTCACTCCTCTGCCGTGCTTGCTCAACCTGTGCATTCAGTGCTCTGTCTCTCATCCACCTCCACAACCAAGCCACGCCACAGCTCTTTTCAGACAGCACCCCAAGTACTGGTTTCTTTTGATCATCTCTCTCTCTCTGTTTCACCTCCTCATTTTGAAATAAACTGTTATATTGAATCCGACCTATTGTGTCTGCTTTTGGGTCCTCCAAGCCTGCCTCACACGGACCAGCCGTGACAGAATAATTCGGCCAACATGGACCCAGCGGATTTAGGTCAACTCAGGACCGCCTTGGAGGCACAGGGCACCCTTCTCGGCACCCACCAGGGGGAGATTCAGCAAGTGAATCAGAACCTAAGGTCTATGGCGGACACCCTCACTGCACTTGCTTCTCGGATTGAACAGTTCCAGGTCTCATTACCCCCAGCTCCAGTTCGTTCTCCACCTCCTCCGATCAGAGAACCCCGTCTGCCACCCCCTCAGTCCTACAATGGAGAACCCGGCACCTGCCGAGCCTTCCTCTCACAGTGCTCCCTGTCTCTCGAGTTACAAACCTCTACATTTCCCACGGAACGTTCAAAAATAGCCTATGTCATCACACTTCTCTCTGGAAGAGCACGTGAGTGGGGAACGGCACTATGGGACGCCGACGACCCCTGCTGCACTAATTACAACGCATTCACCAGAGAGATGAAAAGAGTCTTTGATCGCTCACTTTCTGGCAAGGAGGCAGCTGGGCAGATGCTGAGACTCCGTCAGGGAGCACGCTCAGTCTACGATTACGCCATCGAGTTCCGCACCCTGGCGGCCTCTTGTGGATGGAATGAATGCATAATGTGCGACGTGTTTTTTCATGGACTGAGCGAGGCCGTAAAGGATGAGTTGGTCTCTCAGGAGCTCCCTTCAGACCTGAATGGTCTCATGGATCTAGCAGGTCGCATCGATGCACGCCTCCGGCTCAGACGCCAAGAACGCACCAGACCCCTTGTAAGAATGAGACCAATCACCCATCCACAAACTACCGATCCCCCCGCTGAGCCTATGCAGATAGACCGGGCCCGGATCTCTCTTGAGGAACGCCAACGGCGGCGGGATCAAGAGGCCTGCTTCTACTGCGGCCAAGTAGGCCACTTCCGCCTTCAGTGCCCGTTAAAACAATAGGCCCTCCAATGAAACTGGGAGTCTTGGAGGACCTCTCTCAGAGAAATCTCTCAGGCCAACGCCCCTTGCTACCCGTCATGATCATCTTCCAGAACAAGGCCCAACCACTCAAAGCACTCATTGACTCTGGATCTGACCAAGACCTGATGTGCGCTGCTACTGCAAGGGAACTAAGAATACCCTTTCTGGCCTTGGACACCCCACTGTCAGTCCAGGCTCTTGATGGAAGTTCTTTACCATCCATCACTCGCCGCACCCCCCCTCTCACTCTAAGAATCTCTGGTAACCATGTTGAGACCATCTCTTTCTTCATCATGGAGGGTTCTCATGCTCCTGTTGTCCTGGGGGCTCCCTGGCTGCGCAGACATAACCCCAGCATTGACTGGGCCAAGAACACCATCTTGGATTGGAGCCCTGCCTGTCTGTCTTTATGCCTCCACTCTGCCAGAGCCCACTCGTCACACCCTGTTTCCAAGGAAGAACCCCTAGATCTCTCCAATGTTCCCTCTGAATACCAGGACCTCACACAAGTGTTCAGCAAGACACGTGCTCTGTCTCTGCCGCCCCACAGACCCTACGACTGCTCCATTGATCTCTTCCCAGGTACTACCCCCCCAAGAGGGCGCTTGTATTCCCTTTCGGCCCCGGAGAGAGAGGCCATGGATAAATACATAACTGAGTCACTGGCAGCAGGGATCATCCGACCCTCATCCTCACCGGCTGGAGCCGGTTTCTTTTTTGTGGACAAAAAGGACAAGTCCCTTCGTCCCTGTATTGACTACCGCGGTCTGAATGCCATCACCATCAAAAATCGCTATCCTCTTCCACTCATGAGCACGGCCTTCGAACTTCTGCAAGGAGCATGTGTGTTCACCAAACTGGACTTGCGGAATGCATATCATCTAGTGAGGATAAGGGAGGGGGACGAATGGAAGACTGCATTCAACACACCCACAGGCCACTACGAGTACCTAGTGGTTCCCTTCGGGCTTACCAATGCTCCTGCTGTTTTTCAAGCCTTGGTTAATGACGTGCTCAGAGACTTCCTGAATATTTTCGTTTTTGTGTACCTGGACGACATTTTAGTTTTTTCCCGTTCTCTGGAGGAGCACAGATTGCACGTTCGACAAGTCTTGCAGAGACTCCTCGAAAACAAACTTTATGTCAAAGCCGAGAAGTGTGAATTCCACCAAGAATCTGTGTCTTTCCTTGGCTTTATCATCGCCCCTTCCAGCCTTCAGATGGAGCCATCTAAGTTAACTGCTGTCACCGACTGGCCCACACCCACCACAAGACGAGACCTCCAGCGATTCTTGGGGTTTGCCAATTTTTATAGGCGCTTCATTAGAAATTACAGCTCCGTGGCGGCGCCTCTCACCTTGTTAACCTCCACCAAAGCTCCTTTTCTCTGGAACAAGCAGGCTGAGGACGCATTCACCAACCTAAAACATAGGTTCACATCTGCACCCATATTAATATCCCGGATCCGTCCCTCCAGTTCGTGGTGGAGGTGGACGCCTCCGAGTCAGGAATTGGGGCTGTCTTGTCCCAAAGATCACTAAAGGACAACAAGTTGCACCCTTGCTCCTTCTTCTCCCGTCGTCTCTCCCCTGCTGAGAAGAATTATAACATAGGAGATCGGGAACTGTTGGCAGTTAAACTTGCTCTGGATGAGTGGAGGCACTGGCTGGAGGGAACTGCCTCTCCATTTGTGGTCTGGACCGACCATAAGAACTTGGAATATCTCAGGTCAGCCAAGAGACTTAACGCCCGTCAAGCCAGGTGGAGCCTGTTCTTTTCTCGTTTTGATTTCGTGCTCTCGTATCGCCCTGGCTCCAAAAACATAAAGCCTGATGCCCTGTCTCGACAGTTTTCCATGCCCCAAGACCCATCACCAAGTGAGACAATTCTGCCTCCTCGTTGCCTGGTGGCGGCCGCGCTCCTGGATATTGAAACGCAGGTGAAGAAGGCACTTAATCGGGAACCAGGTCCAAGCAACGTTCCTCCCGGCCTCCTCTTTGTCCCAGCGTCCGTCCGATCCCAGGTGCTGGAATGGGGACACAGCTCTCGAATTGCCTGTCACCCGGGGAGAGCCCGCACCCTATCCCTCCTTCAGCAAAGGTTCTGGTGGCCATCTATGAAGGCGGATGTTCAAGGGTTTGTGACAGCCTGTGACACCTGCATTAGGAACAAGTCGACCAACAAACCTCCCGCTGGCTTCCTAAAACCTCTCCCAGCTCCTCACCGACCTTGGTCTCATATCACCCTGGATTTTGTTACTGGCCTCCCCAATTCTGATGGCAATACCTGTATACTGACCATAGTTGACCGCTTCTCCAAGTCTGCCCATTTCGTTCCCTTGCCAAAGCTCCCGTCAGCCAAGGAAACGGCTGAGTTGATGATCCTCCACGTCTTCCGTCTGCATGGCCTCCCCTCCGACATTGTCTCCGACCGTGGCCCCCAGTTCTCAGCAGAGTTCTGGAAGGCATTTGCAGGTTAATTGGAGCAACAGCAAGCCTATCCTCTGGTTATCACCCTCAGTCAAACGGACAGACAGAGAGATTGAACCAGGAACTGGAAAAGGCCCTAAGGTGCATGGCCTCACGAGATGCAACTACGTGGAGTAGGACACTCCCCTGGATTGAGTATGCGCACAACTCTCTACCAACCTCTGCCACAGGCCTCTCACCCTTCCATTGCTGCTTGGGCTATCAGCCACCACTGTTCCCATCCCAAGAAGAGGAAGTAAACGTACCTTCAGCCCTGTCTTTTGTTCGCCGCTGCAAGAGAGTTTGGTCCCAGGCCAGAACCCGTCTCCTACGCACCATCTGCACCTTCAAACGGCAAGCTGACCGACGCCGCTCGGCAGCCCCCAGGTACAGAGTGGGTCAGAGGGTGATGCTGTCCACCCGAGACATTCCCATCAAAACAACCTCCCACAAATTATCTCCCAGATTCATCGGACCATTCACGATCACCAAAGTAATTAACCCTGTTTCGGTCAGGCTTTCCCTACCCCTCTCTATGCGCCGCATCAACCCGACATTTCATGTCTCGCAGCTCAGACGACTGGTTCCCAGCCCCCTATCCCTTCCCACCCGCCCTCCCCCTCCTCCTCAACTCATCGACGGGGGTGAGGTTTTTACAGTGCACAAACTGCTAAGAGCTCGACGCCGAGGGAGGGGCCTACAGTACCTCGTCGATTGGGAGGGTTATGGGCCAGAAGAAAGAAGTTGGGTCCCTGCCAGGTTCATTGTCGACCCAACTCTAATATCTGACTTCCACCGGCAACACCCAGAAGCACCAGCTAGGACGCCCGGTGGCGCCCATAGGGGGAGGGGTACTGTAACAGTACGCCATGTCACGCCCTCCGCTCTAACCAAGCCATGATCACCTGCAACTCCTCTCCACATTCCATCCCACGGCTTCTGTTTTGCCGCCTCATTCACCGGCATGAGCACACCTGCTCTGCATCTCATTCGTCACTTTCTCCCTATTTAAACCAGCCACAAACAACCATCCAGTGCCGAATTATTGCGTGCCACAAGCCTAGTGTTTTTTGTGTCTAGTGTTTTGTGAAAATAATACCTTTTTACCTTTTTCATGTTATTGACCCTTTTTTCCTCTTCTGGTTACACCCTTAGCTTTACGAGTTAGAACGGTTCACTACATTGATTGATAACCCGGCTTTGAACCTTTGCTTCTGTTTTTGACTCCGGCCCTGCCTTTATCCTCAGGATTGCTGAATCTCCAATCTCTCCCTCAAACTGCACATCGGATTTTACACGTGCACCACAGCCCTCACCTCTCCACACAGCCACGCTCACTCCTCTGCCGTGCTTGCTCAACCTGTGCATTCAGTGCTCTGTCTCTCATCCACCTCCACAACCAAGCCACGCCACAGCTCTTTTCAGACAGCACCCCAAGTACTGGTTTCTTTTGATCATCTCTCTCTCTCTGTTTCACCTCCTCATTTTGAAATAAACTGTTATATTGAATCCGAACTATTGTGTCTGCTTTTGGGTCCTCCAAGCCTGCCTCACACGGACCAGCCGTGACAGCATCTGGCTTTAGTGTAGCTTCAAGCCCAGCAAACTTCCTGTCCCATGCCTGGTTAAGATCCAGCATCTTAGTTTTACAACCTCTCCTTTATGTTCCCGAATGAGATAAGGTTATCGGGATGGCACCATGATGTCTGAAAAAGAGGTTCTGGAATGTGATCGAGTGTTTGCTTTTAGTTGGGGGTCTGCCTGACCCTACAATGGCAATAAAGAGGATTGTTTATCAAAAATTAATTGTTAATTTGCATCAAACTAGGTAAGAGATACACTTACTGTACAAATACATTTAAAATTTTTATATATTTTTAAATACACTTTTTTAAAATACACAATGTATTCATTTTTTTTTTTTCAGGTTCTACTTTGGTAAGAAGGCAAGTCAACGGGGCAATGTGATGCTCTGGGCCCGTACTGACTAAGTGTCTCAAAGTAGGAAATTGCACCTTAAGTGTCCAAAAATTCCCAGAGTGATGCAATTTTGGTTCTACTTTTAGGAGTAGGAGTAAGAGTAATTAATCAACGTTCTTAAAATAGCAGATGAACTATCGCTTCCAAAAAGTAGGAGAGCTCTAGATGTCCTAAATGGTCCTAGAAGTGTCCTAAATGGTTAGGAGTAGCAAGGAGATAGCATTCAGGAAGAAACACTCGTGGGGGGGAGAGATATTTTAGTAACACTGAATGACATGGTGCTCATAAAAGATATGATTGCACAAAAATGGAATACTTAAAAATATATATTGCGTGCAATATGTAACCAGTTAATTAACAAAAATTCAGTTTGCTCCAGAGGTGTCAGGGATAACCCCTAGGGGGCGCCAAAGCGCCCTGTGATTTTGTTTGTAGTTCCTTTTGTTTTCACTTCATTTCCCATTATGCACCTCGGTCAGGTGACGTGGGGCGCTCACCTGAACCGAGTTGATTATTAGTTTCTTTATAAATAGGTTGTCTTGAGTTTAGTTATTGGTCTTGCAATAACTTTTATTTATATCTCGTTAATGTCTGTGTGTTCAGTTCGTGTTTCCCGTCATCTTTATTTGTGTTTTGGTTTGTTTTATATTAAAGTCTATTTGTTTATTTAAGTTCCCTGTTTTTGTGTTTAAATAAACATCGTTTCCTTTAACACCTGGACCTCGGCGTTTATGCCTCGCACCCCGATACATGACAAGAGGTGTGTACTACTATACATATTTTAGACGTGTCAGTGTAAAAACTGATGCTGATTTCACCATTTTGCTATATAATTTTTCACATCACTATAATTTGATGACTCCACTGTGGCTCTAAGTGTCATAAAAAATGACATTACACACTTTCCTTGGCGCAATCCTACTCCTTGCTGAAAAAAAAGGAGAAACTTCCTAAAGAACCTTTATGTCCTACTCTGTGCTAAGAATATTTTCCATTCTAAATTAATTTTAAGCACAATTCCTGTGAGTGATTCTGTAATGCTTAGTTAACATGGGCCCTGACCAATGTTCTTCTGGGAAACCTTGGTCTCTGGCATTTACTGTACATGGATGTTACTGTATTTTGACATGTACTGTACCACCTGCCTAAACATTGTAGCACCCCAAGTACACCCCTTCATGGAAACAGTGATGGAAATCCCTGATGGGGGTGGCCTGTTTCAGCAAGGCTCACTGACACTCTGCACAAGAAGTTTAAGGAGCACAATGAAGTGTTTAATATATTTACTTGGCCTCCCAATTTCCTAGATCTCAGTACTATGAAGCATTTTTGGGATGTGCTTTACAAACAAACAATTGAGGCCTCACATGTTACAACTTTAGGAATTAAATGATCTGCTGATAATGCCTTGGTGCCACATACGACAGCCTGACTGGAAACATGACTTGAAGGGAAGTTTTTCATTTATTTATATATTTATTTATACATTTTGGTGGTACAGTGTGTAGCAGTGTGTACTGTCACCTTGCACCACATGTTTTCCCTATGTTTGGTGGGTTTCTTTCAGGTGCGCTCCCACAGTACAAATTCTGTACATGCAGATAAGGCTTATTGGTCCTACCAATCTTCTCCATACAGTAATGTGTGAATGAGTGTGTGAATGTGTCTATGAGTATGTGCTCTGTGATCGATGGGCACTCTGTCCAGGGTGTACCCCGCCTTGTGTCCTAAATGTTCTGGGATAGGCTCCATGCCCCCCACGGCCTTGTATACAGGATAAAGCGGTATAGAAGACAATGATGAGATTTTATTATTATTATTATTATTTATTTTTAGGTTTTGCTTGAGTTGCACAGATTTGCCCTTGTGCAGAAAAATCTGACTCTGACTAAAATATGCCATTAGCAAATGAGAAGTTTCATTACATTAATTTCTGAAATCTTCCAGTCTATTTAAAGATTACACTGTATATGTAACACCAAGTGTTCAAAGGGTGAACTTGGTTTATGTACATTTTTACTTCACTGAAATTCTGCTGTAGTGGATTAAAGAAAAAAAAAAAAATCATCTTTAGCCAACATGTATGGAAACTTTTGGCTTCAACTTCTCACATCATCTGCCATCCAGGTCACTGTGAATTTCAAATTGAACAACAATGTCATATACTGTGAGTATATGTAATAAAGTTAGTTCCTACTTGGGGTGCAAGCCAGTGAACACAGCTCTAGTTTGAGCCTTACTTGTGTGAGTTTCCTTTCAGCAGGAAAAGGTCATGACTCCAATATCATACTGGGTCTTTATGTGGGAAGGCTGTTAGTCTGAGAATCAGAAGTGTGTGTGTGTGTGTGTGTGTGTGTGTGTGTGTGTGTGTGTGTGTGTGTGTGTGTGTGTGTGTGTACAAATGCAGCACAGCTTGATGGACAGAGTTTATCAAATGTCATCTTGTCATTTCACAGTGTGACAGCACAGCAGTGCAAGTTGGGAGAACAAAACAAAAAGGCGATCAAAAAGATGTCACGGAGCTCAGAGCTACAGATAATGTTAAAGTTTGACCTGACTTCTTCTTATCAATGTCATGTCAGTGCATAAATAGAAAAGCTCCCAAAGCAGTACAATATCCTACAAAATTATGCAGTTGTTCTAAGATCTTCCATCATGATAGGCAAGTTCGCAGTCTCATAAAATGTTAAAAAACCTAATGTACTTTTCATTAGTTGATAGATAGCTATCTACGAAGACTCTATTTTGTGCAGCAAAAGAAATCCTGATCAGAAATTAGGTTTCTTGTATTCAAAGCAATTTGACTGCCAGGTGTATAATGGTACAGTACATATTTAACCCGCACTGTCTGCTAAAAAAAAAAAAAAAAAAATCCCATTTCATAAGATTGGCATGCTTGAAGCAAAGAAATCATTGAAATTACTGGAATTGGAACTGTCCAGCACATTATGAAGGAATGTGGTAAACCATCAACCTTGTGGATGACATGTGACTGACTTGGTGAAATTGCATTGTAAATAAATATTTACAGCAGAAACTACAGCTATGTTTAATAGTGAAAGTAAGAGCATTTTCATACACACAGTGCTATAAGAACTAACAAGACTGGGACAGCTGCATGGCCAAAAGAAACCCTTATGTTAGTGAAGCTAATCAGAGGGGGGAAATGCTAGAGAGCATATTGGACTCTTTAGGACAAAGATTGGTGCAACGGACAAAGGCCATGTGATCTGATGAATCCAGATTGACACTATTCCAGAGTGATGGGTGCATTAGGGTAAGTACGATCCACCCATCATACATACTGTAGTAGCCACTGTAAAAGCCTCTGGAAGCAGTGTTATAACCTGGGGCTGCTTTAATTGGTCAGATATAGATTCAGCAAAACTACAGTATGGGGTCATAAAATAAAGTCAGGTGATGAACTGAATTTACTAAATGACCAGATTATACCATCTATGATTTTTTTTTCTGATAGCACAAGAATATTCCAGCGTTCAAATTGTAAAAAAAAAAAGTGGTTGTGGGAACATGGGGAATCATTTTCATACATAAACTGAAATCAAGGCTAAAGGCTGTCGAAACAAAATATTAAAGTATGCAGTTATGATTTACTACATAAACAAGATGGCTGTCACATGTCAATAAATTCCTAATATGAAAGGAATAGATTTAACTCTTGATGGGTTGCATGGATTTACACCAAACCTAAAAGACATGTACCAGACAACATTTTCAGCAGGAACTGGAATGTTGAATGATACTTTAATTTAATTATAATTATACTGCAACACTGTCCACCATACACCAGGAAAATGTTCTCATAAAAAATTACCGTAGATGAAATAGATTGATAAAAGTTATAAAAAGAGATGTATGGATACTGTTGAAGGAATAAGCCTAAAACTTTAACAAATGCGGACTCACACAGATAGGTAAGTACAGAGATGAATAATGTTTATTGACAACCAGGAATTTAACGGCAATATTCGAGAGAGATAGAGAGCTTTGGCAGGTAAGATGAATATTCACTGGTTACTACCACAGAAGGAGAAGCGATGACTGATGCTTCCCTTTTGCTGTGTCTTTGGGGAAACCGCGAGCAGCAAGGAGTTGTCGCGCTTCTGCAATGGGCAGATATCACAGACTCCCTGAGTTTAGGGCAACGGAGACAAATCGATACACTGCTTGGAAAAACACAAGGAGAACAGGTAAGTATTTCGATGAGTAATCTTTTCCTTACTTGTAATCTTTAGAAAGTTGGTCCACTCTCTCACGTACGAGACAGGACGCTGAGCGCCGTGAGGCGTGTGCTTTTATGGATGTGTGTAGATTGCCCACAGGTGGCGGTGATTAATATTTCAGAGATGATGGGACTCGGCTTGGTGATCTGGATGCACATGGTGAAACTCCTCTAGTAATGTGGTCAAGGATGATCTCGAGGTACCCAGGATCTTTCCTCTGGACCGTAGCCTTCCCAGTCCACCAGATATTCCAGGGGAAAATCTAAATCTAAATCTAAATGTCTCAGACCTGATAGATGGTGCCCTCGTCCACAATCATTGGAGGGTAGGCGTTTCCTCTTCTGGGCCAGGCTCTGTGGAAGAAATCACAGGGTTTCGATATCTTTATAGCAGGGAAACATGGAAAGTAGGATGAATTCGATAGTGTGTAGGTAATTGAAGTTTGTATGTTACCGGATTTATATGATCCAGGACTGTGAAGGGACCGACATACATGGGATTGAATTTCTTGCAGGGCTGACGTAGACGCATGTCACGAGTCGAGAGCCATACAGTACCTTATCTCCTGGTTGGAAATTTGGGGCATTGGATCGACGTCGATCCGCATTGGTCTTGTGTCTGCGTATAGCTCACTGCAGATGGTGATGAGCCTCTTCCCAGACTCTCTCACTCTCCCAGAACCAGGTGTCGACTCCAGGAAGATCAGATGGATCGTCATTTCAAGGGAATAACGGAGGTTAGTAACCTAGGACGCATTGGAACGGGGTGATACCTGAGGTCGGTTGACATAGAGAATATAGGGCGTACTCGGCCCAATCTAGAAACTGGTTCCAAGAGTTCTGGTGACCATGACAAAAGGTACGAAGAAAACGGCTGATTTCCTGAATCAGTCGGAAGAACCCTCGGCAGATGTAGGATATAAATTGGGGCCCTCGATCTGAGACTATGTCCTCCAGAATGCCAAAATATCAGAAAATCCTGTTAAAGAGGAGTTCTGCTGTCTCCATAGCGGTTGGAAGGCCTTGGAGAATAATCAATCAACATCCCTTAGAAAATCTGTCCACTATGACCAGTATGCAAGTGTATCCCTCAGAATCAGCTAGGTCAGTAAGAAAATCCACTCCTAGGTGTAACCATGGGCGTTAAGGAATGGGTAGTGGTATGATTTTTCAGGCGGATAACTGTCAGGGGTTCTTTGACATTCCAGACATCCATTAACATACCTCCTTACGTCCTTTTCCATGTTGGGCCACCAAAAACCATCCTGTAGGAGTGAGAGAGTGCCGAAGATCCATGGATGTCCTGTGCCCTATGACAAATTGTTGTGACCTTTTCTTTCTTTATTGAATCAGAGACCAGGAGACATTGGGATACCTTTCCAGAAGAAGTTACTATTTATTGAGAAACTCACCACGCGTCGCTGCAGTCATCCAAGTCTAAACTTGTAACTCCGTTCTGGAGAGTTTATACTTTACAAGGGGGAGGGATACAAAGAGGTGGAGACAATTTAAACAAAGCATAGTGTAGTACAGGAATCAGCCTGGTACTGGAAGGTCCCCAGCCCTGATCTCACCAGCATAACAGTGTCTTTCAAATGCATAGGTGCTAATCTAATCAGCCTAACAGTATCGCCCAGACCTTCACATTATCATAGAGACAAAGGCACAGCCTGGCCTTGAGATTAGCATTCACATTTACCTTGGGACCCTACCCAGTGGTCAGGAAGTACATAAAGACAAAGGTCTCAGACACTTGGGTTACCAGACTTGATGTCCTTAGAATGTCATAATCTTTACCTCAAAATGTAAAACCCAATGTACATAACTTTTCAGTTTATATACTATTTTGTTGGAACCTAGATTTAACATTTTATAAATTTGTAATCCTACAAAATAAACGAAGTGGATTAGAGCATTGTGATCCCAACCCTGGACAAACCTGCAATTTGGTGGACAATTCAGAGGGTTGTTTGAAACAGGCTCCGAGACTGATGGCGGATGTTCCCAGTGAATAGGGTTTACAAAGATTTTTACCGGGAATATGGACACAGGTTTTTCACAGGAGTCATTGTGCGTGTGTAATCATGAGAGGGCATCTGCCTTAGTGTTCTTTGCCCCTGGACGATAGGATATCTTGAAGTAAAAATGGGAAAATAACATTGTCCACCATGCCTGTTTTGGGTTGAGTCTCTTGGCCTCCCTCAGTTATTGTAAGTTCTTGTGGTCTGTCAAGACCATGAACGGATGGGCAGATCCCTCCAACCAATGTCTCCACTCTTCCAAGGCTAGTTTGATTGCCAGTAACTCACGGTCTCCAATGTCATAATTCCTTTAGGTTGGGTTGAATTTCCTTGAGAAAAAGGCACATGGGTGGTGTTTTGGTGGTTTTCCCTGCTGTTGGGAGAGAATGGCTCCCACTCAGGTTGTTGAAACATCCACCACTAGCACAAACAGAAGTTCTGGGTTTGGGTGTACAAGGATAGGGGTTGACACAAAGGCTGTTTTTAGTCATTGAAAAGGCACGTAAGCCTAAAAGTAAAGAGTAAAGAAGTTAAGGGACTACTATAATTCTCTATAAATTTCCTATAGAAATTGGCAAACCCCAGGAATCGCTGCAACTCCTTGATGGTCGTGGGTTCAGGCCAGGAGGAAATGGTGGACACTTTTTCTTCATCTATCCTTACTCCGTTTTGGTCTATGATGTACCCTAGGAATTGGATTGACTCCTGGTGAAAGGAACATTTTTCTGCCTTAAGGAAGTGCTGGAATTCGCGTAGTTGGTGTAGTACTCTCCTGACGTGTTGTTGGTGCTCAGATTCAGATTTGGAAAATATAAGCATATCATCTATGTAGACTATGACAAACTGATGTAGAAAGTCTCGGACGATCTCATGCATGAAATTTTGGAATACGGCTGGGGGATTGACAAGGCTGTAGGGCATCACCAAGTATTCATAATGCTCTGTAGGTGTAACAAAAGCCATTTTCCATTCGTCTCCCTTTCTGATACGGATTAAGTTGTAGGCACTACGGAGATCCAGATTGGTGAAAATTGTAGCGTCTCTGAGACATTCCAAGACCGCTAGAACCAGGGGTAATGGATAGCGAAAACTTTACTGTGCCATTGTTGAGGGTGTGGAAATCAATACAAGGCCATAGCCCACCATCTTTTTTGGCCACAAAAAAAAAATAGATGCAATATACTCCTCCATGGCCTTTCTTTTGGGGATGGAAAGTGGATAAATGCGTCCTCGGGATATTGGCTCTCCGGGAATCAGATAAATCGCGCAGTCCCATGTGGTGGTGGTTGGGTTGAATATATCAGAGAAGGTGGTGTATAGAGGAGGGACATCCCCTGACTGTTTCTCCAAAGGGCTCTCTATGGAGGTAGACTGTAGACTTAATATCTGTGGTTTTAGTCGTAACATGGGAAAACATCCTGGTGAGCATGCTTCTCCCCACTAGAGGACTCTCCCTGTAGCCCAAGACAGGGTTGGATCATTCTTCCAAAACCAAGAAGATGATTTTCTCTTTGTGTAGTAGGCCCGCCTGCAGGTTAACTGTTCCAGCAGATAAGCACACAGATTTTTTGGACAGGGGTTTTCCGGTTATGGATTGTATCTGGAAGATCTTTTCCGTAGGGTGTCGACACAGGTTTCCAGACATTAAGTTTTACTTTTGTGGTGAGAGGTTGTTATCATTCTATGTGTGTAGACAAAACACTCACTGTCCTGTGAGGGGGAAGAATGGGACACTCCCGTCTGAGATGTTCAGCGTCACCCCAGTACAGGCTGAGACTGAGGTCAGCCTTCTGTGTTGTTCATTCGGTGAAATTCTGCCCCTATCCAGCTGCATGTGTTCCACTTCCAGTTTGGAGCCTCCAGAGGTCAGCGCTGTGGCAACATGAAGCGAAATGGGCAGCACATCATATGGAGAATTGTACGAATCGCTCTAATCCTATGGAATCATCGTGGGTAGCTAGCATGAGCCGCAGGTTTGGTTCCAGCCCCTGATGATAAGTGGTGAGGAGCGCCTGCTCATTCCATCCGCTCGTGGCAGCTAGTGTATGGAAATGTAGTGCATAATCTTGTGTTGATTGGTTTCCCTGTTTCAGGTGGTAAAGCTGTTCCCCTGCCAACTCTTCACTATCCATATGTTCGAACACCTCTCTGAAATATGTCACAAAAAGATCATACTGACTCCACCCACTGTAACGCTGATCCAGACAGAAAGGAGATTATGTAAGCTATCTTTGCCTGATCGGTTGGATAACTGGACGGTTGCATGGCAAACGTAAGAGCGCATTGAAGCAGAAATTCCTTGCAATTTCCTGTCGTGCCAGAGTAGGGTGCTGGTTGCGCCATGGGGCTGCAAAGAACTGGAGGCGCCAGCAAGTGAGCTCTGCAATGGTGGCGGTGTTGTTGTGGCCAATTCCCTGCTCCACCCGTGTGTGCATGGGATCTGATTCACTCATCCTGTAATTTTGTATTGGTCCGGGCTTCTGTAACAAAGGTGGACTCACACAGATAGGTAAGTACAGAGATGAATTATGTTTATTGACAACCAGGAATTTAACGGCAATATTCGAGAGAGATACATAGAGAGCTTTGGGAGGTAAGATGAATATTCACTGGTTACTACCACAGAAGGAGAAGCGATGACTGATGCTTCCCTTTCGCTGTGTCTTTGGGGAAACCGCGAGCGGCAAGGAGTTCCTCTGGAGGATGTCGCGCTCTGTGAGGCGTGTGCTTTTATGGATGTGTGTAGATTGCCCAAAGGTGGGGGTGATTAGTAATCCGGTGATGATGGGCGTTCTTGGCTTGGCACTGAGCCTGGCCCAACTGTGACAAAAACAATGTTCCAAATGCAAATTTAAAACAGCAGAATATTAAAGTTTACTTATCATATTTATGTCACTTAATATCCTATCACAGAGAGTCCTAATAAAAATCTTATTGATGTCCCAATGTCTATAACAATGGCAAATTGGGGGAAAGTAATTTTGAAATATCAAAAAAAAAAAAAAATAACCATATCAACCAATCAGTTTTCAGCAGGTATTTAACATGGTTAAAATTGGGCATTGATGGATCAGTGGAAGGCTTTTCACCTGTCATACAGAAGGGCCAGATTTGATTCCAATGCCCCACACCCAACCACTGCATGCAAGGAATACTTAGAGCTGGTCCCAAGCATGGATGAAAATGGAAGAAGCATCTGGCATAAATCCTGGCAACCCCTTAATGGGAGCAGCTGGAAAATGTTCAGAGTTAACACAGAACCACTGTCTTGAAACCCGAATGGACTTGAAGGTCCTTATGTAACTCTAATTAGTCACCAAGAGTGCTATTCATGTTGCTTCACACAAAAACAAATATAGCTTTGGAAGAATTAAGTAAAGTTATCTGTTGTTAATAAATTAATGTTTTTTTAGCAGTTAAATGACAAAAGCATGTAGCAAATAATTTTTGAGCTATTGCAAATTGTGTATGAATAAGTTGACATTTAAAGGCACATTGTATATTATTATTATTATTTTTATTCTTTTCGTCAAATAAAATTAAATAAAATGTCATAACAATTTACATTGATATGTCTTTGTTTGTACCATCTGAATGCATATATGTGCATATATGTACAATAGATTTTGGTTAACTATTCTTGGGAATGTGTTCATGAGGATGACAAGCAGTTAGTGACTGTATTTGTTAAGGTCCAGAAGAAAGAAGAAAGCCTTGCTTTACCTGTAGCTGTTTTAGCAGCTGTTGCTAGCACTGCAATGAAATCCCAGCACTCCTGGTGCTGATTAATGACATCAGCACACTATGCATGTGCATGAATTCTGATCTGACCATTCTCATTCAAGTCAAATGAGCGTGTATCAGATATATGTCCGATCTAGGATCCCATACAAAAGTACTTTAAAAAATCTGATTCATCCGTTCGGACAGCCATAAAAACATATAATTGTGCTGGTAATGTGAATGTAGCCTTTATTATCATTCCTCATAAAACACTGTTTTACACAAATCCATTTTTTATGTAAACATTCTTGTGCTAAATGTACAAATGAAACAAACGTAAAAGTATCCTATTTTGTTGTGACTGTCTAGAAAACCTAGTGTATTAAATTTATTTATTATGGTACACATTAGGACACTGCGAGGTTTTAGGGATTTCCCCTGGAGGACATTCTGTGCCCAGTGGACCAGCATCTTCTGCTTCACAGTCTTTCTTCACAGGTGTTTGGTATTCTGTCTGATTTAAAATTTTATCTCCTAGGGTTTCTGATCTTGTACCTGAGTATGCTATTGCTCTGTTGTGGTCTGTTTCATTAACTGTCTTGATTTCTGTCTGTGTTCCTTATTTGTAATTTAGTAACAGTCAACCTCTGCATTTGTGCAGTGCTCACAACTAAAATTCCGATACTGAGTTAAAAAGAAACAATTTAATAAAGCCATATAAATGTTTACTCATAAAGACTTAAGTTGAAGTTTAAGTTCTACAATATAGTATAGAAATTAATGCATGAATAATTAATAATAAGAAAAAGCTGTTAATTTCTAATTATGTCATGCATGACCATGCATTTCTTTGCATACTTTGTCACAAAGTCAGAGGGTGCATTTGAAACTACATTTCTTTCCTTCCCATATCCAGCTTCATCCAATAAATAATAAATAAATCTTACTGAATAATCCACACTATCTGTGTGTGTGTGGTTTGGTCCAACATGACGCAGAGAGGTCTTGACGTTATGTGCATGTGCAAAAGCAGCTGCAACACAAGCACACTGGTCACATACTCATCTTTGTATGGTATGTCCATTTGGAGAATTAAATGTGTCATTCAATTGATAGCATGTCAGAGCCAAAACATCCCTCTTCATCAGGTTTCTATTGGAGTGGAAACCTGATGTCAATCATCAAATCTGAACTCAATTAAGCATGTGATCTCCTGAAGAGGGGAAACACCTTTAAAAAAACAACAACTGCAGAAATATGATTGGATACTGTGTGTCATGATCGTCTGTTAGAACACCACATACAGTGGTTGAGTTTCATGTGTAGCTCATCATCTGACAAAGTGTGAGGCTGTGATCCCTGCCACTGTAGTGGACAAGTGGCTTGCCCTTATACTGCTGAGGTTGTGAAGGTGGTGGACACTGCTAACACTCCAAAATGGTCATGGTGGGGTCCTCCAATTCCCCTTCTTAATGAACGTGGCTACTCTATTCACAGACAACCTTTAGCTGGTTGAAGTCCAAGACATTTTCAAGAACAAGACTATACTTGAGATCCTTGTAATAAAATATGGTTGCAGAGACACTGGTGACGCCCACTATTGGGACAATGTTGTTTTTAAAAGTAAAACTTACATAGAGATCATTTTGATTGACGCAAACTTTAACCTTTATTTGCCATTTGCACAAGGTCTGAATGACATAAATCACTTAAATTTCTAAAAACGTTTAAAATTCCAGTCAGAGATTGGAATAGATACAACAGCTTCCCCCACACAGCGCATGTATCTCACCTCACACATCTCTTACTGATTGTCCTACCTTACAATACCCCTTATGTACACTATACTGCACATACTCAGGACCCTTCCACCTTATATAATCACAAGCAATATGTTGTGTAACTACAGTGTTATTACTTGTACAGTGTTTTTTATGATTGTCTGTACTTTGAGAGCTACAAACAGCTGGAATGAAATTCCTTGTGTGTCTCAACATACTTAGCAAATAAAATCCGATTCTGATTCTGATGATGAATATTGCCATGGGGTGCATCTTAGCACCCCAACTCTAATATTGTATACACATTTTTCTGCTCTCCAATTTAATATTTAAATTAAAACTGGCTTGGTGACTTAGTGGTTAGCATTGTCACCTTGCACCTCCAGTGTCCAGGTTCGATTCCCTC
>QNUK01001886.1:0-24439 GCA_013621035.1 Clarias magur | reverse complement strand
GGCACCCTATTAGTTGGGGACAACAGTTTCGCTGCTTATCCACGAGCACGTGCTGTAACGGTTGGACCGAGAGACACGGGTGATCCGTTGTTTAGGGCGGCCGAAAAAAACGGGCTCGGGCGCATTGGCGAGGGAGATATGACGGGACGTTAGACCTCGGGCGTAAGCGCATACGGTGTCAAGGTTCAGTGGGCGTGCGTCTGGAGCATGATTTGGGATTAGCCCAGATCTAGCTTAGTGGGTCGGTGTCACCCTCGGAAGGGAGGAGTAGGCCGAACAAGACCCATGATTTCGTGCCATCCTCGGAGGTTCAGTCCACCCCGAGCTGAAAGGCGATCGGTAGCTTAGGCTCTAGTTGCGTGCCTCTACCTGTCACCCAATGCTGTCCCGTGGCATCCTTTAATTGTTCCCCGTCTGCCTTCTGGGACCCCTAAATAGGCGTCTGCTGGTCCAACCTTGTCCCATTCAGAGCGTTAAAGCTCAGGCACAAGTGATTTAACATGCGTCGTAGGTCACTAGGCCTTAACGTAATCTCAATATTTTTTGTAATTTATTTACTAAATAGGTCAAACATCGCTGATTAGGCAAATGAGGGTGATGGCAACTGTAATTTACCCTGATATAAAATGTTTGGGCTGAAACTTTGGCCTGAGCCCAAATTAGTGACGTTTATTAGATATTTTAATTCAAAACATTAAACCTTTACTTTAACAGCGATCCGCAATCTGATTTTTTTACTTCATGCGTTGTAGGAATATTAGACTTTAGACTAAAGTAAATATAAAATCTAATTCACAATTATTAAATAGGTCAAAGATCACTGTTTTAGATTAATGAGGTGGATTGCAACTGTGCTTCCCCCTAATACAAAATGTTTAGGCTGCAAATGTGTCCTTAACATTAAATTAGAAACAATTATTAGACATTTTAGTTAAATTATAAAATTTTGACCCTAGTGGCGTTCAGCCTACAAGATTTTTTTACCTTAGTGGCGCCCCATAACCGATTGTGCCCCAAAGCATCATGGGCAGCCTAAATGTGGAGTATATTTTAACAAATAACTCCTAAACGACAAAAGATAGACTCGTGCCGTTTTTTGCGTCGTGATGTTTGTGACACACTGAATGAAATACAATATAACTTGAAAATCTACCATCAGTGTGAAAAATATCCCGAGTAAGGAGCTGGGTTGGCCTTCCACTAAGGCTTAGTTTGGCTGGGGATTTTTTACTGTCATTTTGATAGGAATTTTCCTCAGGAGGCCACCCAGTAGAAGCTTGTTGATCTGATTTGGGGTCATCCGCTGGGATTAGATGGTCTCCACACACTTCCCGGAGCAACACTCTGTCCAAGTGGTTCCAGAAACCTAGCGGTGTTAACAAAGGAACCCTGGCAGAGAAGGTGAGTCATGGTCATCTACCAGTCTTCACTTTATTTAAATATAGTTTCACTTTCTCTCTTTATATATGTATAGTGCGTCTCGTATTATGGTTCAGGTGATATTATAATCTCAGTTTAAATAATGTTCAACTCCAAGATTATTAGTGATGTTATTATCTTAAATAGTACTTTTAAAATAATTACTTACCTAGTTTAATAAATAAATAAATAAATATATTAATAAACATTTTATTCAATTGGCTATGGGACACGGGCCGAGGACTGATCGACCTACGGCTGGCCGCCATGGAGGAGGGTGTCTAGTAATAAAAGGCCGAAACACCCTATGATTCTATGGTTTACTACTGATGACGTGTCTCACAATTTAGGATATCGTTGGATTAAAAGGGGAATCTTAATCTTAGCTCACACCCTTAATCCTAAATAGAATTTTGTGCCGTTCCTATCCCTGAACCCTAAACATAACCGTCAGTGTCTTCTACCGCTAGTTTCGAACCATAAGCCTAAACCTCTAACCTGATCATAACCATTAATTAGGAACTTTAGTTTTTAGAACTTTATAGCTAAACATAACCAGTAGTCTTGAACTCTAGACCTAAACCTTAACCCTAAACATAACCATTCATTCAAAATCTAAATTCTAGAACCCTAGGTCAGCAGAACCCTTATTATCTATAACCCTAACGTTTTCTGTCCTCTGGCTTTTAACTTTAGCTTTCTGGTCTGCAGGGTACTGAGTCTTCCTCACCTATCCCCCAACCTACCCTACCCCCCTCTTTCCTTGCCTTGGACCCTGTCCCGGGACCGTCTCCCTCTTTGTCTTTAATCCTACCCCTTTTCCACAACCCTTACCTTACTCAGTGCTCATGTATGACCTTCAAGCCAGGGGCGTTCACCTTAACAAACCCTAAGTTTCACTTTAACCACAGGCATCGTACAATGTCGGAAACCTAATTAGAAATAACCTTTAGCGTTTAATTTTAGCTTTTTGGTCTGCAGGGTACCGAGTCTTCCTCACCTATCCCCCAACCTACCCTACCCCCCTCTTTCCTTGCCTTGGACCCTGTCCCGGGACCGTTTTCCTCTTTGTCTTTAATCCTACCCCCTTTCCACTACCCTGACCCTACTCGGTGCCCATGTATGACCCTGAAGCCACGGCCGTTCACGTTAAAGACTCCTAAGTCTCACTTTATTCACAGGCGTCGCATAATGTCGGAAATCTAATTAGAAATGACCCCGAATCGTAACCCCCAGGCCCTGATTTTAATTTCAACCCTACTAAGGGTGTTTGGGCTCATGGAGGGATTTTACAACAGCTTACTCAAAAGCGAAATCTTTAGCTTTGAAATTCTAAACAGGCGACATCAGTCGACCGTCATGTTGGGGAGGCTGAAAATGAGGCCTGAGTGGCTGGCCCGTGCACAACGCATGTTCCGGGTCTTTCCCGGTTCTGCGGATTCTTTTACCCTAACCCTAACCCAGCCAGTGCCGCCCTCGGTCACCTTGTTGGAAGCCATCTCCATGTCCTGGTGGGCAGAGGTTAAAAGATTATCATAATTGTTAACCTCACTATATAAAAGATAATACCATTTTAATATAGACACCCACCCGGGCACCCTATTAGTTGGGGACAACAGTTTCGCTGCTTATCCACGAGCACGTGCTGTAACGGTTGGACCGAGAGACACGGGTGATCCGTTGTTTAGGGCGGCCGAAAAAAACGGGCTCGGGCGCATTGGCGAGGGAGATATGACGGGACGTTAGACCTCGGGCGTAAGCGCATACGGTGTCAAGGTTCAGTGGGCGTGCGTCTGGAGCATGATTTGGGATTAGCCCAGATCTAGCTTAGTGGGTCGGTGTCACCCTCGGAAGGGAGGAGTAGGCCGAACAAGACCCATGATTTCGTGCCATCCTCGGAGGTTCAGTCCACCCCGAGCTGAAAGGCGATCGGTAGCTTAGGCTCTAGTTGCGTGCCTCTACCTGTCACCCAATGCTGTCCCGTGGCATCCTTTAATTGATCCCCGTCTGCCTTCTGGGACCCCTAAATAGGCGTCTGCTGGTCCAACCTTGTCCCATTCAGAGCGTTAAAGCTCAGGCACAAGTGATTTAACATGCGTCGTAGGTCACTAGGCCTTAACGTAATCTCAATATTTTTTGTAATTTATTTACTAAATAGGTCAAACATCGCTGATTAGGCAAACGAGGGTGATGGCAACTGTAATTTACCCTGATATAAAATGTTTGGGCTGAAACTTTGGCCTGAGCCCAAATTAGTGACGTTTATTAGATATTTTAATTCAAAACATTAAACCTTTACTTTAACAGCGATCCGCAATCTGATTTTTTTACTTCATGCGTCGTAGGAATATTAGACTTTAGACTAAAGTAAATATAAAATCTAATTCACAATTATTAAATAGGTCAAAGATCACTGTTTTAGATTAATGAGGTGGATTGCAACTGTGCTTCACCCTAATACAAAATGTTTAGGCTGCAAATGTGTCCTTAACATTAAATTAGAAACAATTATTAGACATTTTAGTTAAATTATAAAATTTTGACCCTAGTGGCGTTCAGCCTACAAGATTTTTTTACCTTAGTGGCGCCCCATAACCGATTGTGCCCCAAAGCATCATGGGCAGCCTAAATGTGGAGTATATTTTAACAAATAACTCCTAAACGACAAAAGATAGACTCGTGCCGTTTTTTGCGTCGTGATGTTTGTGACACACTGAATGAAATACAATATAACTTGAAAATCTACCATCAGTGTGAAAAATATCCCGAGTAAGGAGCTGGGTTGGCCTTCCACTAAGGCTTAGTTTGGCTGGGGATTTTTTACTGTCATTTTGATAGGAATTTTCCTCAGGAGGCCACCCAGTAGAAGCTTGTTGATCTGATTTGGGGTCATCCGCTGGGATTAGATGGTCTCCACACACTTCCCGGAGCAACACTCTGTCCAAGTGGTTCCAGAAACCTAGCGGTGTTAACAAAGGAACCCTGGCAGAGAAGGTGAGTCATGGTCATCTACCAGTCTTCACTTTATTTAAATATAGTTTCACTTTCTCTCTTTATATATGTATAGTGCGTCTCGTATTATGGTTCAGGTGATATTATAATCTCAGTTTAAATAATGTTCAACTCCAAGATTATTAGTGATGTTATTATCTTAAATAGTACTTTTAAAATAATTACTTACCTAGTTTAATAATAAATAAATAAATATATTAATAAACATTTTATTCAATTGGCTATGGGACACGGGCCGAGGACTGATCGACCTACGGCTGGCCGCCATGGAGGAGGGTGTCTAGTAATAAAAGGCCGAAACACCCTATGATTCTATGGTTTACTACTGATGACGTGTCTCACAATTTAGGATATCGTTGGATTAAAAAAAGGGGAATCTTAATCTTAGCTCACACCCTTAATCCTAAATAGAATTTTGTGCCGTTCCTATCCCTGAACCCTAAACATAACCGTCAGTGTCTTCTACCGCTAGTTTCGAACCATAAGCCTAAACCTCTAACCTGATCATAACCATTAATTAGGAACTTTAGTTTTTAGAACTTTATAGCTAAACATAACCAGTAGTCTTGAACTCTAGACCTAAACCTTAACCCTAAACATAACCATTCATTCAAAATCTAAATTCTAGAACCCTAGGTCAGCAGAACCCTTATTATCTATAACCCTAACGTTTTCTGTCCTCTGGCTTTTAACTTTAGCTTTCTGGTCTGCAGGGTACTGAGTCTTCCTCACCTATCCCCCAACCTACCCTACCCCCCTCTTTCCTTGCCTTGGACCCTGTCCCGGGACCGTCTCCCTCTTTGTCTTTAATCCTACCCCTTTTCCACAACCCTTACCTTACTCAGTGCTCATGTATGACCTTCAAGCCAGGGGCGTTCACCTTAACAAACCCTAAGTTTCACTTTAACCACAGGCATCGTACAATGTCGGAAACCTAATTAGAAATAACCTTTAGCGTTTAATTTTAGCTTTTTGGTCTGCAGGGTACCGAGTCTTCCTCACCTATCCCCCAACCTACCCTACCCCCCTCTTTCCTTGCCTTGGACCCTGTCCCGGGACCGTTTTCCTCTTTGTCTTTAATCCTACCCCCTTTCCACTACCCTGACCCTACTCGGTGCCCATGTATGACCCTGAAGCCACGGCCGTTCACGTTAAAGACTCCTAAGTCTCACTTTATTCACAGGCGTCGCATAATGTCGGAAATCTAATTAGAAATGACCCCGAATCGTAACCCCCAGGCCCTGATTTTAATTTCAACCCTACTAAGGGTGTTTGGGCTCATGGAGGGATTTTACAACAGCTTACTCAAAAGCGAAATCTTTAGCTTTGAAATTCTAAACAGGCGACATCAGTCGACCGTCATGTTGGGGAGGCTGAAAATGAGGCCTGAGTGGCTGGCCCGTGCACAACGCATGTTCCGGGTCTTTCCCGGTTCTGCGGATTCTTTTACCCTAACCTAACCCAGCCAGTGCCGCCCTCGGTCACCTTGTTGGAAGCCATCTCCATGTCCTGGTGGGCAGAGGTTAAAAGATTATCATAATTGTTAACCTCACTATATAAAAGATAATACCATTTTAATATAGACACCCACCCGGGCACCCTATTAGTTGGGGACAACAGTTTCGCTGCTTATCCACGAGCACGTGCTGTAACGGTTGGACCGAGAGACACGGGTGATCCGTTGTTTAGGGCGGCCGAAAAAAACGGGCTCGGGCGCATTGGCGAGGGAGATATGACGGGACGTTAGACCTCGGGCGTAAGCGCATACGGTGTCAAGGTTCAGTGGGCGTGCGTCTGGAGCATGATTTGGGATTAGCCCAGATCTAGCTTAGTGGGTCGGTGTCACCCTCGGAAGGGAGGAGTAGGCCGAACAAGACCCATGATTTCGTGCCATCCTCGGAGGTTCAGTCCACCCCGAGCTGAAAGGCGATCGGTAGCTTAGGCTCTAGTTGCGTGCCTCTACCTGTCACCCAATGCTGTCCCGTGGCATCCTTTAATTGATCCCCGTCTGCCTTCTGGGACCCCTAAATAGGCGTCTGCTGGTCCAACCTTGTCCCATTCAGAGCGTTAAAGCTCAGGCACAAGTGATTTAACATGCGTCGTAGGTCACTAGGCCTTAACGTAATCTCAATATTTTTTGTAATTTATTTACTAAATAGGTCAAACATCGCTGATTAGGCAAACGAGGGTGATGGCAACTGTAATTTACCCTGATATAAAATGTTTGGGCTGAAACTTTGGCCTGAGCCCAAATTAGTGACGTTTATTAGATATTTTAATTCAAAACATTAAACCTTTACTTTAACAGCGATCCGCAATCTGATTTTTTTACTTCATGCGTCGTAGGAATATTAGACTTTAGACTAAAGTAAATATAAAATCTAATTCACAATTATTAAATAGGTCAAAGATCACTGTTTTAGATTAATGAGGTGGATTGCAACTGTGCTTCACCCTAATACAAAATGTTTAGGCTGCAAATGTGGCCTTAACATTAAATTAGAAACAATTATTAGACATTTTAGTTAAATTATAAAATTTTGACCCTAGTGGCGTTCAGCCTACAAGATTTTTTTACCTTAGTGGCGCCCCATAACCGATTGTGCCCCAAAGCATCATGGGCAGCCTAAATGTGGAGTATATTTTAACAAATAACTCCTAAACGACAAAAGATAGACTCGTGCCGTTTTTTGCGTCGTGATGTTTGTGACACACTGAATGAAATACAATATAACTTGAAAATCTACCATCAGTGTGAAAAATATCCCGAGTAAGGAGCTGGGTTGGCCTTCCACTAAGGCTTAGTTTGGCTGGGGATTTTTTACTGTCATTTTGATAGGAATTTTCCTCAGGAGGCCACCCAGTAGAAGCTTGTTGATCTGATTTGGGGTCATCCGCTGGGATTAGATGGTCTCCACACACTTCCCGGAGCAACACTCTGTCCAAGTGGTTCCAGAAACCTAGCGGTGTTAACAAAGGAACCCTGGCAGAGAAGGTGAGTCATGGTCATCTACCAGTCTTCACTTTATTTAAATATAGTTTCACTTTCTCTCTTTATATATGTATAGTGCGTCTCGTATTATGGTTCAGGTGATATTATAATCTCAGTTTAAATAATGTTCAACTCCAAGATTATTAGTGATGTTATTATCTTAAATAGTACTTTTAAAATAATTACTTACCTAGTTTAATAAATAAATAAATAAATATATTAATAAACATTTTATTCAATTGGCTATGGGACACGGGCCGAGGACTGATCGACCTACGGCTGGCCGCCATGGAGGAGGGTGTCTAGTAATAAAAGGCCGAAACACCCTATGATTCTATGGTTTACTACTGATGACGTGTCTCACAATTTAGGATATCGTTGGATTAAAAAAGGGGAATCTTAATCTTAGCTCACACCCTTAATCCTAAATAGAATTTTGTGCCGTTCCTATCCCTGAACCCTAAACATAACCGTCAGTGTCTTCTACCGCTAGTTTCGAACCATAAGCCTAAACCTCTAACCTGATCATAACCATTAATTAGGAACTGAGTTTTTAGAACTTTATAGCTAAACATAACCAGTAGTCTTGAACTCTAGACCTAAACCTTAACCCTAAACATAACCATTCATTCAAAATCTAAATTCTAGAACCCTAGGTCAGCAGAACCCTTATTATCTATAACCCTAACGTTTTCTGTCCTCTGGCTTTTAACTTTAGCTTTCTGGTCTGCAGGGTACTGAGTCTTCCTCACCTATCCCCCAACCTACCCTACCCCCCTCTTTCCTTGCCTTGGACCCTGTCCCGGGACCGTCTCCCTCTTTGTCTTTAATCCTACCCCTTTTCCACAACCCTTACCTTACTCAGTGCTCATGTATGACCTTCAAGCCAGGGGCGTTCACCTTAACAAACCCTAAGTTTCACTTTAACCACAGGCATCGTACAATGTCGGAAACCTAATTAGAAATAACCTTTAGCGTTTAATTTTAGCTTTTTGGTCTGCAGGGTACCGAGTCTTCCTCACCTATCCCCCAACCTACCCTACCCCCCTCTTTCCTTGCCTTGGACCCTGTCCCGGGACCGTTTTCCTCTTTGTCTTTAATCCTACCCCCTTTCCACTACCCTGACCCTACTCGGTGCCCATGTATGACCCTGAAGCCACGGCCGTTCACGTTAAAGACTCCTAAGTCTCACTTTATTCACAGGCGTCGCATAATGTCGGAAATCTAATTAGAAATGACCCCGAATCGTAACCCCCAGGCCCTGATTTTAATTTCAACCCTACTAAGGGTGTTTGGGCTCATGGAGGGATTTTACAACAGCTTACTCAAAAGCGAAATCTTTAGCTTTGAAATTCTAAACAGGCGACATCAGTCGACCGTCATGTTGGGGAGGCTGAAAATGAGGCCTGAGTGGCTGGCCCGTGCACAACGCATGTTCCGGGTCTTTCCCGGTTCTGCGGATTCTTTTACCCTAACCCTAACCCTAACCCTAACCCTAACCCTAACCCTAACCCAGCTGTCCCAACACAAAAGATTGTGGACATGATAGTGGGAAATGCTAAGAATTGGGGCCACAATACTTTGATCATTTTACAAGATCATTATAGGGAAGGATTGGACAATATGTTGAAAGACTTGTCAGGGGAATTGGACCCCAATTGGGAGATCGCTTTTGAGGTGGCCACCAAGTGGGCCAGACGAAATCTGACCAGGATCACACGGGAGGTTTTGGATCACGCGAAGGCCTTGATCTTGACTTGTGAGGAGACAGAGGGAGAACAGGTTGCAGAAACGGTAGACCTAGAAGAGGACCACCAACATGAAGTGCAACCCATGAGAAGGGGCCGTGGATCGGTGCTCCCCGAATCTCAGGCAAAGTTCTTGGAAGAGATTGTGGAACTTCCTTTGAACCCAGATTCAGTTATGCCACGTAAGAAAACTCCTCCACAACAAAAGACTAACACAACTCAAACAACAAAGGGGAAACAACAACCAACCAAAGCTACAGATAAGGACCGCCTGGACAGGACGGAAAATCCTGATTCACGTCAAATTCCATTGCGGCCACAAGGTACAGATACGGTGGCCACAATGAAGAATAGTAAATTTTCATTGCGACCACAAGGTACAAGTACAGTGGCTACGATGACAGAATCAGTGGCTGAGAGCCTAGTCAAATGGGGGTATGAAAATCTAATCGAAAGCCCTATGTCAACTCTAGAACTTAAGGTTGAGTCCAAAACCCCAACTCCAAGTCCTAAAAGCCTGACCTACAATCCCCAAACCTAACCCCAAAACCTAACCTTAACCCCTAGATCCTACAACGAACCCCAAATTCTAAACCCCAAAATCGAAGCCTAATCGGCCTACTCCTTAACCCTATTTAGTTCTAACCCTAAGTACTTTAAACCCTATCTAGTTCTAACCCTAAATACTTTAAACCCTATCTAGTTCTAACCCTAAATACTTTAAACCCTAATATATAATTTGCTTTAAGCTTGGGGTTTAATTTTTATCAATAGAATTAATTGGTTTAATTAGGACAAAGAAAAAAGATTAAAATTTGAAAATATTTGAAATGGGGAGATAAATGGAAAAATACTTTTTAAAAAATAATATAGTCTTAAGTTTTAATTTATTTTAAAAGAAAATAATTTGTGTGGCCTACAGAAAATAAAAAATACAAAATACAAAGTGTTTTAAACTGGAAGGAGAATAAAAAATACTTGAAGTAAATTTAAAGGCTTCATTTCTGTTTTCACTGCAAGAGGAGAAACACTATACTCACTTGCCATAAAGCCTTAGCCTGTTTTGTTTTATAAGGTGCCCTTGCCTGAAGAAGACCGCAGAGGTCGAAACGTTGCAACTGGGCACAGTTTCTTTTGAGGTTTATTTTATTTCATTGAATGGCCAAAAGAAATCTAAGTTGATTTGATCGAAGTTGATTTTCCTTTTCATTATAAATCTAAGTACACAGTTAAACCTAAGTTGAATGGATTATTACAGTACAAAAATAAATCTAAGTTATCCTCATAATAAATCTAAGTTGATCGGATTTTCATTATAAATCTAAGTATAAAAATATAAGTCTAAGTTAATTTACAGTACAGAAATAAATCTAATTTGATTTGCTTTTCATAATAAATCTAAGTACAAAAATAAATCTAAGTTTATAAAAACAAATCTAAGTTCATTTGATTTTCATAATAAATCTAATTTGATTTGCTACAAAATAAATCTAAGTTCATTTGATTTTCATAATAAATCTAAGTTGATTTGCTACAAAAATAAATCTAAGTTCATTTGATTTTCATAATAATCTAAGTTGATACAAAAATAAATCTAAAGTTGACTTTATCTGATTGCATTTGATCTCATTACAAACTGATAGATATGAGTTACAGAACTCAGGAACAGTGGACGGAGGTCCACTATAAAAAACAGAGACGACATCCCGGGGATCGACTGAGGGTGGAGACCCGGGGGATGGCCCGTGCATTTCCGGTCCCTCGTGAGGGGGCACCGAATTATTACTTTGATCCTAACCCTAACCCTAACCCTAACCCTAACCCTAACCCTAACCCTAACCCTAAACCCTAACCCTAACCCTAACCCTAACCCTAACCCTAACCCTAAGGAGCAAACGCTCTATTTTACATGATATTTCCCCTAACCCTAACCCTAACCCTAACCCTAGTGATACATCATGCCAACAATATAAATCAGGGACAGCCTCCTACAATAAACCGAATTGAACAATATCTGTCAGAGGTTATCAGACCGTCCATGTCACACTCTGTAGTAAGGGCCCTTATAGATGGTAATGCCCGAAACTGGGCCTACACTACCATGCTCATCCTCAAACAACACTATCACGAGGCACTGACTGAGCAATTGGGCAACCTGGAGGATTACTCTTACACTGACTGGGAGCAATGTTTCGACACTGCCATCCTATGGGCCAAACGCAGATTTGGCAAAAGATTCACACAACAAACAATACAAGAGTGTTACAAACAAATAAAAGAAGTGTGTTTGTCCTGTCTATCCTCTGCTGAAGAGGAAGAGGTAGCAACCATACACAGTGAAGTGGAGGAAGTAACAAACACACACAGTGTCCTCCCCACCTCTCCTCCACCCCCAGAAAACACAGAGGCTACACACACAACAGGACAGGCCTACATACACCCGGAGATCAGCACACCACCCATTCCAAAAAATCTCTCCCAGTCAAAAACACAAACTCACAAGAAAACTGCATCCACTATGACAGATCCATTCACTGTGGGGTCCCCAGCTACATCCTCGGTCAGAGATGGGGATGCAGACAGCTACACTGACAGTACCCCTGATTCCCCTTCCCCCCAAAAAGAACACATGCCTCTCACACACTCCAACCCAAGCGTGAGAGAGGAACAAAACACCAATTTGGTAGAGGAGGAAGAACAGGGCCTACAAAAGGAATGGCCACATACACATCCCAATATCAAGAACAACAGAAAAATGACTAATCGGATACTCACCTTTCCAAAAACATACAAATCCTTATCACATAGACATCCAGGAAGACACAAAATCCACACAGCACCTTCAAAAAAATAATAAGAAACCCATACATACCGTGTCAGAAATCCCCAGGAAACACACCAAACCTGGAACCGTTCGTCCTGCAGAAAAAAACAGAGAAAAGTTAAAATGAAACATGAAGGATCATACACCCCTTAAGCCAGTATCAAAAAAGTCAATCTGACAGTCATCAAGCATTGATGGCCTGTGCACTCTTGGTTAGCGTGTTACTCCTATTTCTTACAAGAAATAGGAGATATTTCCCTCATCTCCTCTCTTCTTCTCTAAATCTGACCATAACCCTTTATCTCTTCACCCCTAAAACTTAACTCAACCCTAACCCCTCTTCTCCCTCAACCCTAAAACTTAACCCCTCTTTCTCTCCAACCCTAAAATTTAACCACTTTTCTCTTTCTTCTAACCGCTAACCCAAACCCCAAACCTAACTGGCCCGTGCCTCGTGCTTGCATGACTGAAAACTATACACAATCCTTATTATATATACTATTTTGGGGTGCATCACTATATTTTATGCAATTTCATAAATAGAACACTTATATTCTGACTGGAAACTTCCTCAGAAATATCTATAATTATTAGACATGGACTCATATGGATAAAAAACACCATCTAATCTCTGGAAAAACCCTATGAAAAATAAATTATTAATTTTTATACACTCTGATGGATAAAAACATCATATATATTCCTAATAAAAATCTCTGGAAATATTAAAAAATATATTCATAACCCACAGAATTCATTGAAAAAGAAAAAACTCTAGAAAAATTGAAAGAAGAGTCCATAATTTATCATTCAAAGTCTTTATTTTATTGTTAAATACAAAATCCACAAAGCAGAACAGTGGTACAGAGAGCTATTTTTCTGATTGGCCAGCTCAAACTTAGTCCCGCCCCTAAGATTTAAAAAGGGACAGCTGAAAGTGCAGCCATTCAGACAGCATTCACACACACACAGAGAGACACACAGAGACAAAACCTTAAATCCTTTGCTTTCTAAGCTCTTCTCAGACAATTTCTTATAAATATTGTAGAACAAGCCAGCCTGAAGAAGATTCTAAAAGAATCGAAACGTTGCAACGGCTTGTTCAAAGTGCATTTTTCAAAAATTTTTAAAAAATAACAATTTTTTCATTCAAATAATACTTGACTATTTGATATCCAAAATCAAACAAACATGGTTCTGCTTGATAATGATGGTTGGACAGTGGTGACACACAGACGCAGGCGTCCCACTCAGGCCCCTAACAGACCTAGGGCCCATCCAGAACACAGCAGAGCATATCATACACAGCAAGAGACATTCTGCTCATATGCAGATGCTGTGAAATATGGCCGCCACATGAGGGCAGCACCTACCCACTATGAAGGTACTTACCTGAATACTTACCAACGGTCTAATAGACCACAATTTTTTGAACCGCAGACCCGAACAGGGCCTGCTTCATTCAGATCTGGCCAAAATGCCTCCACACCATGGCACAAAGCACAATATCGGACACGAGCTTGCCATCCAAACCTGCAAAAAAAGACAAACACAAATACAATTCAGGAGGAGAACACAAAACCCAAACACTCAGAGGAACCCTATTTCATTACTAAAACAGTCATCATGTTCAACATCATCAAAGTGATACATCATGCCAACAATATAAATCAGGGACAGCCTCCTACAATAAACCGAATTGAACAATATCTGTCAGAGGTTATCAGACCGTCCATGTCACACTCTGTAGTAAGGGCCCTTATAGATGGTAATGCCCGAAACTGGGCCTACACTACCATGCTCATCCTCAAACAACACTATCACGAGGCACTGACTGAGCAATTGGGCAACCTGGAGGATTACTCTTACACTGACTGGGAGCAATGTTTCGACACTGCCATCCTATGGGCCAAACGTAGATTTGGCAAAAGATTCACACAACAAACAATACAAGAGTGTTACAAACAAATAAAAGAAGTGTGTTTGTCCTGTCTATCCTCTGCTGAAGAAGAAGAGGTAGCAACCATACACAGTGAAGTGGAGGAAGTAACAAACACACACAGTGTCCTCCCCACCTCTCCTCCACCCCCAGAAAACACAGAGGCTACACACACAACAGGACAGGCCTACATACACCCGGAGATCAGCACACCACCCATTCCAAAAAATCTCTCCCAGTCCAAAACACAAACTCACAAGAAAACTGCATCCACTATGACAGATCCATTCACTGTGGGGTCCCCAGCTACATCCTCGGTCAGAGATGGGGATGCAGACAGCTACACTGACAGTACCCCTGATTCCCCTTCCCCCCAAAAAGAACACATGCCTCTCACACACTCCAACCCAAGCGTGAGAGAGGAACAAAACACCAATTTGGTAGAGGAGGAAGAACAGGGCCTACAAAAGGAATGGCCACATACACATCCCAATATCAAGAACAACAGAAAAATGACTAATCGGATACTCACCTTTCCAAAAACATACAAATCCTTATCACATAGACATCCAGGAAGACACAAAATCCACACAGCACCTTCAAAAAAATAATAAGAAACCCATACATACCGTGTCAGAAATCCCCAGGAAACACACCAAACCTGGAACCGTTCGTCCTGCAGAAAAAAACAGAGAAAAGTTAAAATGAAACATGAAGGATCATACACCCCTTAAGCCAGTATCAAAAAAGTCAATCTGACAGTCATCAAGCATTGATGGCCTGTGCACTCTTGGTTAGCGTGTTACTCCTATTTCTTACAAGAAATAGGAGATATTTCCCTCATCTCCTCTCTTCTTCTCTAAATCTGACCATAACCCTTTATCTCTTCACCCCTAAAACTTAACCCCTCTTCTCCCTCAACCCTAAAACTTAACCCCTCTTCTCCCTCAACCCTAAAACTTAACCCCTCTTTCTCTCCAACCCTAAAATTTAACCACTTTTCTCTTTCTTCTAACCGCTAACCCAAACCCCAAACCTAACCCTAACCCTAACCCTAACCCTAACCCTAACCCTGAACCCTAAACATAACCGTCAGTGTCTTCTACCGCTAGTTTCGAACCATAAGCCTAAACCTCTAACCTGATCATAACCATTAATTAGGAACTTAGTTTTTAGAACTTTATAGCTAAACATAACCAGTAGTCTTGAACTCTAGACCTAAACCTTAACCCTAAACATAACCATTCATTCAAAATCTAAATTCTAGAACCCTAGGTCAGCAGAACCCTTATTATCTATAACCCTAACGTTTTCTGTCCTCTGGCTTTTAACTTTAGCTTTCTGGTCTGCAGGGTACTGAGTCTTCCTCACCTATCCCCCAACCTACCCTACCCCCCTCTTTCCTTGCCTTGGCCCCTGTCCCGGGACCGTTTCCCTCTTTGTCTTGAATCCTACCCCTTTTCCACAACCCTTACCTTACTCGGTGCTCATGTATGACCTTCAAGCCAGGGGCGTTCACCTTAACAAACCCTAAGTTTCACTTTAACCACAGGCATCGTACAATGTCGGAAACCTAATTAGAAATAACCTTTAGCGTTTAATTTTAGCTTTTTGGTCTGCAGGGTACCGAGTCTTCCTCACCTATCCCCCAACCTACCCTACCCCCCTCTTTCCTTGCCTTGGACCCTGTCCCGGGACCGTTTTCCTCTTTGTCTTTAATCCTACCCCCTTTCCACTACCCCGACCCTACTCGGTGCCCATGTATGACCCTGAAGCCACGGCCGTTCACGTTAAAGACTCCTAAGTCTCACTTTATTCACAGGCGTCGCATAATGTCGGAAATCTAATTAGAAATGACCCCGAATCGTAACCCCCAGGCCCTGATTTTAATTTCAACCCTACTAAGGGTGTTTGGGCTCATGGAGAGATTTTACAACAGCTTACTCAAAAGCGAAATCTTTAGCTTTGAAATTCTAAACAGGCGACATCAGTCGACCGTCATGTTGGGGAGGCTGAAAATGAGGCCTGAGTGGCTGGCCCGTGCACAACGCATGTTCCGGGTCTTTCCCGGTTCTGCGGATTCATTTACCCTAACCTAACCCTAACCCTAACCCTAACCCTAGCTTGGTACCGTTGGATGTGTCTCCTCCAGCAGAAGAAGCGCATCTTTGTCGCGTGGCGCTAGGCCTTTCCGTTCGGCCGCTAGACGCGATTAACCGCGACAGCTTTTAACGCGGCGTATCTCCGCAACCGTGGGGGCTACCGCGGCGGGCCTAATGTCATTGGATGCGGCTCGTCCAGCGGAAGAAGCGCATCTTCGGCCCGTGGCGCTAGGCCTTTCCGTTCGGCCGCTAGACGCGTTTAACTGCGGTGGCGTTCGTCATGGCGTTTAAACGCCGTTTCTTCGATATGGCCTATCTTCGCAGCCGTTGGGGCTAGAGCGGCGAGCTTGGTACCGTTGGATGCGTCTCCTCCAGCAGAAGAAGCGCATCTTCGTCCCGTGGCGCTAGGCCTTTCCGTTCGGCCGCTAGACGCGACTAACCGCGGCCACCTTTAACGCGGCGTATCTCCGCAACCGTTGGGGCTACCGCAGCGGGCCTGGTGTCATTGGATGCGTCTCGTCCAGCAGAAGCGCATCTTTGTCCCGTGGCGCTAGGCCTTTCCGGTCGGCCGCTAGACGCGTTTAACCGCAGTGGCGTTCATCATGGCGTTTAAACGCCGTTTCTTCGATATGGCCTATCTCCGCAGCCGTTGGGGCTTGAGCGGCGAGCCTAGGACCGTTGGATGCGTCTCCTCCAGCAGAAGGAGCGCATCTTTGTCCCGTGGCGCTAGGCCTTTCTGTTCGGCCGCTAGACGCGATTAACCGCGGCCGCCTTTAATGCGGCGTATCTCCACAACCGTTGGGGCTAGAGCGGCGAGCCTAGTACCGTTGGATGCGTCTCCTCCAGCTGAAGAAGCGCATCTTTGTCCCGTGGTGCTAGGCCTTTGCGGTCGGCCGCTAGACGCGTTTAACCGCGGTGGCGTTCATCAATGCGTTTAAACGCCGTTTCTTCGATATGGCCTATCTCCGCAGCCGTTGGGGCTAGAGCGGCGAGCCTGGTACCGTTGGATGCGGCTCCTCCAGCAGAAGAAGGGGATTTTTGTGCCGTGGCGCTAGGCCTTTCCGTTCGGCCGCTAGACGCGATTAACCGCGGACGCCTTTAACGCGGCGTATCTCCGCAACCGTTGGGGCTACCGCAGCGGGCCTGGTGTCATTGGATGCGTCTCGTCCAGCAGAAGAAGCGCATCTTTGTCCTGTGGCGCTAGGCCTTTCTGGTCGGCCGCTAGACGCGTTTAACCGCGGTGGCGTTCATCATGGCGTTTAAATGCCGTTTCTTCGATATGGTGTATCTCCGAAACCCTTTGGGCTAGAGCGGCGGGCCTGGTACCGTTGGATGCGACTCCTCCAGCAGAAGAAGCGCATCTTTGTCACGTGGCGCTATGCCCTTCCGGTTGGCCGCTAGACGCGATTAACCACGGCCGCCTTTAACGCGGTGTATCTCCGCAGCCCTTGGGGCTAGCGCGGCGAGCCTAGTACCGTTGGATGCGTCTCCTCCAGCAGAAGAAGGGGATTTTTGTCCCGTGGCGCTAGGCCTTTCCGTTCGGCCGCTAGACGCGATTAACCGCGGACGCCTTTAACGCGGAGGTATCTCCGCAACCGTTGGGGCTACCGCAGCGGGCCTGGTGTCATTGGATGCGTCTCGTCCAGCAGAAGAAGCACATCTTTGTCCTGTGGCGCTAGGCCTTTCCGGTCGGCCGCTAGACGCGTTTAACCGCGGTGGCGTTCATCATGGCGTTTAAACGCCGTTTCTTCGATATGGTGTATCTCCGAAACCCTTTGGGCTACCGCGGCGTGCCTGGTGTCATTGGATGCGTCTCGTCCAGCAGAAGAACAGTAGCTTCCTGTTGACGTAGCTTCCTGTTTTTCGTATTGTTCCCGCGAAAGTTCCTCGTCTGTTTGAAACAGCGTTTTATATTATATTTTGTTTAGTTTTTTATAATTATATATTTTTCCCGTTTTTGCGCTTTAATACTACTGGACTTTATCCGATTTTTTGCGCTTTTTGGGAGAACGCGCGTATCATCTGACCAACAACAAGCAAATCCTTCAGCAAATAATCACAACTCTGGCACAAAGAGGTACATTATTATGTCTACCATTCAGCTCGCTCAGTGTGTGGAGTGCAGGATGTTTAGACATTTTTCCTCCGTCATTAGTGATAATTTTATTTGTGATAGGTGTGTGTTAGTTAGCACCCTGACGGAGAAGATAGTAGCATTAGAGGAGCGCATCCAGACTTTAGAGAGGGTTAGAGAGCGCGAGAGCAGCGTTAATCTTGTAGTGGAAAGTCTGGGTGCCACAGGTGGAGATAATCATCCCCCGACTCCGGCAGTAGAGCCCTCACAGCGGGGCGAGTGGGTGACGACTCGGCGGCATACTCGTTCAGCCAAAGCTAACGCTAAGGCTAGCCCACCGGAGCACACCTCTTCTGCGCTTCACGTGTCCAACAGGTTCGCCCTCCTCAGTGATGCACCCGCTGAGAAACCTGAAAGAGCTCTGGTTATAGGAGACTCTATACTGAGACATGGGAAATTAGCTAGGCCTTTAGGGGCGGCAGTGGTCAGGTGTATCCCGGGAGCCAGAGCACCGGACATAGCAGGTAATCTTAGGGCTCTAGGTCAGCATAGGTTCTCTAAGATAGTGGTACATGCTGGAGCTAACGATATACGCCTTCATCAGTCAGAGGTTAGTAAGAGTAAATTTACAGAGGTGTTTAAATTAGCGAAGGCGATGTCCGAAGAAGTAGTTTGCTCTGGTCCCATCCCAATGAGACGTGGCGACATAGCTTACAGCAGGTTATGGTCGCTGAACCGCTGGATGTCCAGGTGGTGCTCCGAAAACAACGTGGGCTTTATTGACAATTGGAAGACTTTTGAGGGCAAAACTGGCCTGTTAGGGCGGGACGGTGTCCATCCCACTCGGGAAGGTGCTGCTCTCATTTCTTGTAGTATAGCACATAGTCTCAGAAGAGGCCTAGTTAATCGGTGACAATCCAGAGCCAAGGCCAGGGAGCAGACAGACAGGCTAAACCAACCGCCTGCTAGCTGCATAGAGTCGTCACTCAGGGTTCATCAGATTGAGACTGTGTCTGTTCCCCGAGATAAACATAAACATACATTTAGAAAGACTCAGAAAATCTGTTTTAGTAATTTAATTAACATAGACACCACAAACTCAGATCACACTGAATGCGCAGCCAGCACCTCTGATCTGAAGCTAGGACTGTTAAATATTAGACCTCTCGCATCTAAAGCAGTTATTGTTAATGAAACTATCACAGCTCAGGAGCTTGACATATTATGTTTAACAGAAACCTGGATTAAACAGGACGAGTATGTGGCTCTAAATGAAGCTAGTCCTCCTGGATACAGCTATATACACCAGCCTCGGCTAACTGGTAGAGGAGGAGGAGTCGCAGTTATTTATAACGATAATCTGTCTCTCGTACAAAAACACAGTTTTAAATCTAATGCATTTGAAGTTCTCTATAGTAACATAAAGTCAGCTCAATCAATCCCGCTAATCATCATTTACAGACCCCCAGGGCCGTACTCGGAGTTTCTCTGCGAATTTGCAGATTTCCTTTCAAACCTTGTTGTTTCTGTAGATAAAGCGTTAATTGCTGGAGACTTTAATATTCATTTTGAGAATCCAGAAGACCCTCTGAGAACAGCATTCTTGTCCATACTGGACTCCGTAGGAGTAAATCAGTGTATAGTAGGACCCACTCATAAAGCAGGTCACACTTTGGATTTAATATTATCCTTCGGATTAAGCATAGGAAATATAACCACAATTCCACAGTCTGAAGTTATCTCAGATCACTACCTTGTCTCGATTAAAGCGTGTTATAGTAATAATGTACGCACAGCACCGCGCTTCCACCTTAAACGTACATTTACATCAAATAACGCACAGAGCTTTATCAATAATCTTCCAGAATTATCTACTTTGATTGGATCGCCATCTGACTTCACAGAACTCGAACAGGCGAATGAATATCTAGAGTCAGCACTTTGTTATAGGTTAGATAATATCGCTCCAGTTAAAAGGAACATGATTAGAGATAAGAAACTCACTCCTTGGTATAATGACCACACACGTGCTTTAAAACAAACCGCTCGCAAATTCGAACGTAAATGGCGCCAAACTAAATTGATAGTATTCAAAATAGCTTGGAAGGAGAGCATCCTGAACTATAAAAAAGCTCTCAGTGATGCTAGATCAACATATTTCTCCACTCTAATAGAAAATAACAAAAACAACCCGAGATTTTTATTTAATACCGTAGCTAAATTAACTAAAACAAGACCACTGCAGAAATCTCCACAACATCATCATGCAGTAGTGAGGATTTCATGAACTTTTTCAATAATAAAATCATAAATATTAGGCAAAAATTCAGGCTTCGAAACCAGACAATTTAAATAATTCAGATGATCTAACCACATCACATCAGAACTTAGAACACTTTACTCCCCTTGAAGCGAGGGAACTAATTTCACTCATTTCTTCTTCAAAATCATCAACCTGTATATTAGATCCTATACCGACACATTTTCTCAAACAGATAGTACCAGCAATAATAGAACCCCTGTTGAAAGTAATTAACTGTTCACTCAGTAGTGGGTATGTCCCCAAATCCTTTAAATTAACCGTTATTAAACCGCTAATCAAGAAACCTGACCTTGACCCCTGTCTGCTTTCTAATTACAGGCCGATATCAAACCTTCCGTTTATCTCCAAGATTTTGGAAAAGGTAGTATCACAGCAGCTATGTTCATATCCACATAGAAATAACACAAATGAAGTGTATCAGTCAGGATTTAGGCCTCATCACAGCACAGAGACAGCACTTGTTAAAGTAGTAAACGACCTCCTATGGGCCTCTGATCAGGGTTGCGTCACTATACTTGTGTTACTGGACCTCAGCGCAGCTTTTGACACCATTGATCATAGTATTCTCCTTCACAGATTAGAAAAGGTAGTTGGAATTAAGGGAACTGCCCTCTTGTGGCTCAGATCCTACTTGACTGATCGTTATCAGTTTGTAGATTTAGATGGTGATCATTCCTCATGTTCTCAAGTGGAGTTTGGTGTTCCACAGGGCTCAGTTTTAGGCCCACTGCTTTTTTTCCCTTTACATGCTTCCTCTGGGCAACATTATTCGTAAACATGGTATTAGTTTTCATTGTTATGCTGATGACACACAATTATATGTCTCAGCAAAACCAGATGAGAAAAAACAGTTTGCTAAAATTGAGCAGTGTGTGCAGGACATACGAGATTGGATGTTAATTAATTTTCTTCTGCTTAATCCTGATAAGACAGAAGTTCTAGTCATAGGACCACAAGCAGCTAGAAGTAAGCTTTCTGATCAGACTGTAACTTTAGATGCCTTTCTGTTCCATCAAGTGCAACAGTAAAAGACCTCGTGTGATTATAGATTCCAGCCTTTCGTTTGAAGCTCATGTAGATAATATCACCAGGATAGCTTTCTTTCACCTTAGAAATATTGCCAAGATAAGAAACATATTGTCACTAAATGATGCAGAAAAACTAGTTCATGCTTTTATCACCTCTAGGTTGGATTATTGTAACGCCTTACTGTCTGGTTGTTCAACTAGGTGTATAAACAAGCTTCAGTTAGTTCAGAATGCAGCAGCGAGAGTCCTCACTAGAACCAGAAGATACAAGCACATCACCCCTATCTTATCTACACTGCATTGGCTCCCTGTGAAATTTCGCATCGATTTCAAGATACTACTTTTGACATTAAAGCACTAAATGGTCTCGCGCCACAGTATCTGAGTGAACTGTTAGTGTCTTACGATCCGCCACGCCTACTTCCATCAAAGGATGCAGGTTGCCTGTCAGTACCACGTATTATTAAAACTACAGCAGGGGGCGGAGCTTTTTCTTACAAAGCCCCAAAGTTATGGAATAGTCTTCCTGTTAATGTTCGGGACTCAGACACAGTCTCAGTGTTTAAGTCTAGACTAAAAACTTATTTATTTAGCCAAGCATTTTTGTAAATAGATTAGCCTTAGGTAAAGGAGCAGATCTGGGGGACTCATGGACGTAGAGTATTCTGGTGAACTGGTATGTTTAGATGCTGTCCTCCCCACTCTCATTGTTCACTCAGGTTTGTTGACTGTGAGGTGATTGGTTGCTTTACATCTCAGGGAGCCCTCATGTTTGTGTTTCCTTCTGGCTCTCCCTTTTAGTTATGCTGTTATAGTTAGTCCTGCCGAAGTCCCTGCTTGCACTTTGCACTAATATACATTCACCTTATACATGTTGACTGTGACCATACCTAACTGCCATCTCTCCTTATTTTCTGTTCTCTCCTTTTCTGCTCTCTCCTCTCTCTCTCTCTCTGTCTCTCTCTGTCGAGCTATACATGTTCGCCTCCTGAGTTGCCAAGATCCAGACCCCCTGCCCTCTGAAGCCGCCTCTTAACCCGGCCCTGGAGTCCTGCTGCTTGGTTGAGATCCCGGCCACATGGATGCCCCGTGGTCTGCCTGGGATGGGGGGGGGGGGGGGGGGGGGGGGGGGGGGGGGGGGGGGGGGGGGGGGGGGGGGGGGGGGGGGGGGGGGGGGGGGGGGGGGGGGGGGGGGGGGGGGGGGGGGGATGGATAGATAGGGGATTGGTCAATATTAGGGTCATTATGTCATGGTTATATCAATTGGTCAATAATAATTGAATTGGGATGCTTGGTATTAGATGGTTTCCATGAAGACTGTCCTATCATCGATTGATGCTCTGGGGACCTGTGACTTCAGTTGTTCGATAGCTCAGGACTGGAATCTCCTACAGTCTACCTGAGCCTCCGGGAACAAACTGGACTCCTTTTAATTTAAATTTTAACACATCTCCTGTTACACTGAACTTCCAGTACACATTATTATGCTGATCATTCTCTGCTATCCGTTATCACCCAGATGAGGATGGGTTCCCTGTTGAGTCTGGTTCCTCTCAAGGTTTCTTCCTATTACCATCTCAGGGAGTTTTTCCTTGCCACCGTCGCCCTCGGCTTGCTCATCAGGGACAATCTTATCATTTTGATTCATACACATTGCATAAAAACTTACTTCTTTTTATTGTGTAAAGTTGCTTTGCGACAATGTCAATTGTTAAAAGCGCTATATAAATAAAATTGAATTGAATTGAATTGAATCTTTGTCCCGTGGCGCTAGGCCTTTCCTTTCGGCCGCTACACGCGTTTAACCGCGGTGGCGTTCATCATGGCGTTTAAACGCCGTTTCTTCGATATGGCCTATCTCCGCAGCCGTTGGGGCTAGAGCGGCGAGCCTGGTACCGTTGGATGCGTCTCCTCCAGCAGAAGGAGCGCATCTTTGTCGCGTGGCGCTAGGCCTTTCCCGTCGGCCGCTAGACGCGTTTAAACGCCGTTTCTTCGATATGGCCTATCTCCGCAGCTGTTGGGGCTAGAGCGGCGAACCTGGTACCGTTGGATGCGTCTCCTCCAGCAGAAGAAGGGGATTTCTGTCCCGTGGCGCTAGGCCTTTCCCTTCGGCCGCTAGACGCGATTAACCGCGGACGCCTTTAACGCGGCGTATCTCCGCAACCGTTGGGGCTACCGCAGCGGGCCTGGTGTCATTGGATGCGTCTCATCCAGCAGAAGAAGCGCATCTTTGTCCTGTGGGGCTAGGCCTTTCCGGTCGGCCGCTAGACGCGTTTAACCGCGGTGGCGTTCATCATGGCGTTTAAACGCCGTTCCTTCGATATGATGTATCTCCGAAACCCTTTGGGCTAGAGCGGCGGGCCTGGTACCGTTGGATGTGTCTCCTCCAGCAGAAGAAGGGCATCTTTGTCACGTGGCGCTATGCCTTTCCGGTCGGCCGCTAGACGCGATTAACCGTGGCCACCTTTAACGCGGCGTATCTCCGCAACCGTTGGGGCTACCGCGGCGTGCCTGGTGTCATTGGATGCGTCTCGTCCAGCAGAAGAAGCCCATCTTTGTCCTGTGGCGCTAGGCCTTTCCGGTCGGCCGCTAGACGCGTTTAACCGCGGTGGCGTTCATCATGGCGTTTAAACGCCGTTTCTTCGATATGGTGTATCTCTGAAACCCTTTGGGCTAGAGCGGCGAGCCTGGTACCGTTGGATGCGTCTCCTCCAGCAGAAGAAGCGCATGTTTGTTGCGTGGCTCTAGGCCTTTCCGTTCGGCCGCTAGACGCGTTTAACCGCAGTGGCGTTCATCATGGCGTTTAAACGGCGTTCCTTCGATATGGCCTATCTCGGCAGCCGTTGGGGCGAGAGCGGCGAGCCTGGTACCGTTGGATGCGTCTCCTCCAGCAGAAGAAGGGCATCTTTGTCCCGTGGCGCTAGGCCTTTCCGGTCGGCCGCTGGACGCGTTTAACCGCAGTGGCATTCATCATGGCG
>QNUK01001885.1:5000-12500 GCA_013621035.1 Clarias magur | reverse complement strand
TTCCCAGTACAGAATCGACTGGAGAAGAAAGGCCTCAGTTGTTGTTTGACAAGATATGCATGAAATCTGTTAATTTCTTCTGATTCTATGGTTTGTTTTAGATGCTGCACAGTGAGGCAAAGATGAAGCCTTGTTTTGGGCTGGAGGAAAAACCTGGCCACGGCAAATAACTGAAGTCAAGAAATGATGAAATGAGAGTTGCCAAAAGCCTATCCAACCAGGGCCCCATGCTTACGGCGTGCACATCAGGTTGTCGTGGCCGAGTGGGTAAGGCGATGGACTAAAATTGCCTCACAGGCGTAATAGCTGCTTCTTTGTTGGAGAATCCTGTATCGCTTTCACAACGTTGAATTGTTTTCCATTGAATTGCTACCCGTAGACATTTAATCGGTTATACGAGTGTGTGGAAGGGTACTTGAAGTCCGTGCAGGACGTGACTTAAAAGGTGCCTGCCGTGTCAGGATGGCCGAGCGGTTTAATTTTTTTACTTTTGTTGAGGTAAAATGTGAGCATCTTTCCTGTCTGAAGCCATAAATCTCCTGAACTTAAGCCAAAAGATAGATATGCGCATCTTAGAAAGATCAAATGAGGTTTCCCAGTACAGAATCGACTGGAGAAGAAAGGCCTCAGTTGTTGTTTGACAAGATATGCATGAAATCTGTTAATTTCTTCTGATTCTATGGTTTGTTTTAGATGCTGCACAGTGAGACAAAGATGAAGCCTTGTTTTGGGCTGGAGGAAAAACCTGGCCACGGCGAATAACTGAAGTCAAGAAATGATGAAATGAGAGTTGCCAAAAGCCTATCCAACCAGGGCCCCACGCTTACGGCGTGCACATCAGGTAGTCGTGGCCGAGTGGGTAAGGCGATGGACTAAAATTGCCTCACAGCCGTAATAGCTGCTGCTTTGTTGGAGAATCCTGTATCGCTTTCACAACGTTGAATTGTTTTCCATTGAATTGCTACCCGTAGACATTTAATTGGTTATACGAGTGTGTGGAAGGGTACCTGAAGTCCGTGCACGACGTTTCTTAAAAAGTGCCTGCCGTGTCAGGATGGCCGAGCGGTCTAAGGCGCTGCGTTCAGGTCGCAGTCTCTCCTGGAGGCGTGGGTTCGAATCCCACTTCTGACAAGAGCACCTTCTCTTTGTTGCAGTGAGGAAAACATTGTTGGATCTGCATCAAAAACCTTGACGTCTCACAGCATAGCATTGCTTGCAAGCGAGTAAGTTTGTGCTTTTCTTCATCAAGCGCTGGTTTCATCAATGTTTTGCAAGGTGTATACTGCCTGGGTGTGTTGCTGAGGTAAAGCCCTTAGCAAGGGTGCCAAAGTGAAGGCTATGATTTCTGAACTGAACTTCCTTTTCATCACATATACTCAAAAATCTTTAGACATGTTTCAGCACATGTTTGAAGGCAGAAGAGAAGGACTCAGCTTTCCCTTGACGATTGGGGATGAAAAGTTGTCATTGTTCATGATTCAAGGGTTTATTTCATCTTTCTGTCTGCATTTTACAGCACTGCCCATAGATGGTTGCAGAGGGTACTCTCTAAACTGCTTTGCTGTTTGTTAAGGTATCATGTGAGCATCGTTCCTGTCTGAAGCCATAAAACTCCTGAACTTAAGCCAAATGATAGATATGCGAAAGATCAAATGAGGTTTCCCAGTACAGAATCCAATGGAGAAGAAGGCCTCAGTTGGTGTTTGACAAGATATGCATGAAATCTGTTAATTTCGTCTGATTCTATGGTTTGTTGTAGATGCTGCACAGTGAGGCAAAGATGAAGCCTTGTTTTGGGGTGGAGGAAAAACCTGGCCACGGCGAATAACTGAAGTCAAGAAATGATGAAATGAGAGTTGCCAAAAGCCTATCCAACCAGGGCCCCACGCTTACGGCGTGCACATCAGGTAGTCGTGGCCGAGGGGGTAAGGCGATGGACTAGAAATCCATTGGGGGCTCCCCGCGCAGGTTCGAATCCTGCCGATTACGTCTGTCATCTTGAGCAACAAAGGCTTGTTGCAACTCAGTGTGTAAAGAGGATGCCAAAGCCTTTATCCAAGAAACACTGTAACAAAATTGCCTCTTTTCCTTGATTGCTGCTGCTTTGTTGCCTATATAATAGTGACATCTGATTACTTTTCATCCATAATAGCTCTTGCTTTATTAGAGAAATCCTGTTACGCTTTCACAATGTTGAATTGTCTTCCATTGATTAACACTGTGGATTGTGACAAAATTGCCTCACGCCCTTAGTAGCTGCTGCTTTGTTGGAGAATACTGTATCGCTATCACAACATAGAATTGTTTTTTATTGAAACGCTCCCCACAGACATTTGATCGATTATACGAGTGCGTGGAAGGGTACTTGAAGTCCGTGCAGGACGTGACTTAAAAGGTGCCTGCCGTGTCATTATGGCCGAGCGGTTTAATTTTTTTACTTTTGTTGAGGTAAAATGTGAGCATCTTTCCTGTCTGAAGCCATAAAACTCCTGAACTTAAGCCAAAAGATAGATATGCGCATCTTAGAAAGATCAAATGAGGTTTCCCAGTACAGAATCGACTGGAGAAGAAAAACCTGGCCACGGCGTATAACTGAAGTCAAGAAATGATGAAATGAGAGTTGCCAAAAGCCTATCCAACCAGGGCCCCACGCTTACGGCGTGCACATCAGGTAATCGTGGCCGAGTGGGTAAGGCGATGGACTAAAATTGCCTCACAGCCGTAATAGCTGCTGCTTTGTTGGAGAATCCTGTATCGCTTTCACAACGTTGAATTGTTTTCCATTGAATTGCTACCCGTAGACATTTAATTGGTTATACGAGTGTGTGGAAGGGTACCTGAAGTCCGTGCACGACGTTTCTTAAAAAGTGCCTGCCGTGTCAGGATGGCCGAGCGGTCTAAGGCGCTGCGTTCAGGTCGCAGTCTCTCGTGGAGGCGTGGGTTCGAATCCCACTTCTGACAAGACCACCTTCTCTTTGTTGCAGTGAGGAAAACATTGTTGGATCTGCATCAAAAACCTTGACATCTCACAGCATAGCATTGCTTGCAAGCGAGTAAGTTTGTGCTTTTCTTCATCAAGCGCTGGTTTCATCAATGTTTTGCAAGGTGTATACTGCCTGGGTGTGTTGCTGAGGTAAAGCCCTTAGCAAGGGTGCCAAAATGAAGGCTATGATTTCTGAACTGAACTTCCTTTTCATCACATATACTCAAAAATCTTTAGACATGTTTCAGCACATGTTTGAAGGCAGAAGAGAAGGACTCAGCTTTCCCTTGACGATTGGGGATGAAAAGTTGTCATTGTTCATGATTCAAGGGTTTATTTCATCTTTCTGTCTGCATTTTACAGCACTGCCCATAGATGGTTGCAGAGGGTACTCTCTAAACTGCTTTGCTGTTTGTTAAGGTAAAATGTGAGCATCGGTCTACCATTGATTAACACTGTGGATTGTGACAAAATTGCCTCATGCCCTTAGTAGCTGCTGCTTTGTTGGAGAATACTGTATCGCTTTCACAACATAGAATTGTTTTTATTGAAACGCTCCCCGCAGACATTTGATCGGTTATACGAGTGCGTGGAAGGGTACTTGAAGTCCGTGCAGGACGTGACTTAAAAGGTGCCTGTCGTGTCAGGATGGCCGAGCGGTTTAATTTTTTTACTTTTGTTGAGGTAAAATGTGAGCATCTTTCCTGTCTGAAGCCATAAAACTCCTGAACTTAAGCCAAAAGATAGATATGCGCATTTTAGAAAGATCAAATGAGGTTTCCCAGTACAGAATCGAATGGAGAAGAAGGCCTCAGTTTATGTTTTACAAGATATGCATGAAATCTGTTAATTTCTTCTGTTTCTATGGTTTGTTTTAGATGCTGCACAGTGAGGCAAAGATGAAGCCTTGTTTTGGGGTGGAGGAAAAACCTGGCTCTGCGAATAACTGAAGTCAAGAAATGATGAAATGAGAGTTGCCAAAAGCCTATCCAACCAGGGCCCCACGCTTATGGCGTGCACATCAGGTAGTCGTGGCCGAGTGGGTAAGGCGATGGACTAAAATTGCCTCACAGCCGTAATAGCTGCTGCTTTGTTGGAGAATCCTGTATCGCTTTCACAACGTTGAATTGTTTTCCATTGAATTGCTACCCGTAGACATTTAATCGGTTATACGAGTGTGTGGAAGGGTACTTGAAGTCCGTGCAGGACGTGACTTAAAAGGTGCCTGCCGTGTCAGGATGGCCGAGCGGTTTAATTTTGTTACTTTTGTTGAGGTAAAATGTGAGCATCTTTCTTGTCTGAAGCCATAAATCTCCTGAACTTAAGCCAAAAGATAGATATGCGCATCTTAGAAAGATCAAATGAGGTTTCCCAGTACAGAATCGACTGGAGAAGAAAGGCCTCAGTTGTTGTTTGACAAGATATGCATGAAATCTGTTAATTTCTTCTGATTCTATGGTTTGTTTTAGATGCTGCACAGTGAGGCAAAGATGAAGCCTTGTTTTGGGCTGGAGGAAAAACCTGGCCACGGCAAATAACTGAAGTCAAGAAATGATGAAATGAGAGTTGCCAAAAGCCTATCCAACCAGGGCCCCATGCTTACGGCGTGCACATCAGGTTGTCGTGGCCGAGTGGGTAAGGCGATGGACTAAAATTGCCTCACAGGCATAATAGCTGCTTCTTTGTTGGAGAATCCTATATCGCTTTCACAACGTTGAATTGTTTTCCATTGAATTGCTACCCGTAGACATTTAATCGGTTATACGAGTGTGTGGAAGGGTACTTGAAGTCCGTGCACGACGTTTCTTAAGAAGTGCCTGCCGTGTCAGGATGGCCGAGCGGTCTAAGGCGCTGCGTTCAGGTCGCAGTCTCTCCTGGAGGCGTGGGTTCGAATCCCACTTCTGACAAGAGCACCTTCTCTTTGTTGCAGTGAGGAAAACATTGTTGGATCTGCATCAAAAACCTTGGCGTCTCACAGCATAGCATTGCTTGCAAGCGAGTAAGTTTGTGCTTTTCTTCATCAAGCGCTGGTTTCATCAATGTTTTGCAAGGTGTATACTGCCTGGGTGTGTTGCTGAGGTAAAGCCCTTAGCAAGGGTGCCAAAATGAAGGCTATGATTTCTGAACTGAACTTCCTTTTCATCACATATACTGAAAAATCTTTAGACATGTTTCAGCACATGTTTGAAGGCAGAAGAGAAGGACTCAGCTTTCGCTTGACGATTGGGGATGAAAAGTTGTCATTGTTCATGATTCAAGGGTTTATTTAATCTTTCTGTCTGCATTTTACAGCACTGCCCATAGATGGTTGCAGAGGGTACTCTCTAAACTGCTTTGCTGTTTGTTAAGGTAACATGTGAGCATCGTTCCTGTCTGAAGCCATAAAACTCCTGAACTTAAGCCAAATGATAGATATGCGAAAGATCAAATGAGGTTTCCCTGTACAGAATCCAATGGAGAAGAAGGCCTCAGTTGGTGTTTGACAAGATATGCATGAAATCTGTTAATTTCGTCTGATTCTATGGTTTGTTTTAGATGCTGCACAGTGAGGCAAAGATGAAGCCTTGTTTTGGGGTGGAGGAAAAACCTGGCCACGGCGAATCACTGAAGTCAAGAAATGATGAAATGAGACTTGCCAAAAGCCTATCCAACCAGGGCCCCATGCTTACATCAGGTAGTCGTGGCCGAGTGGGTAAGGCGATGGACTAAAATTGCCTCACAGCCGTAATAGCTGCTGCTTTGTTGGAGAATCCTGTATCGCTTTCACAACGTTGAATTGTTTTCCATTGAATTGCTACCCGTAGACATTTAATCGGTTATACGAGTGTGTGGAAGGGTACCTGAAGTCCGTGCACGACGTTTCTTAAGAAGTGCCTGCCGTGTCAGGATGGCCGAGCGGTCTAAGGCGCTGCGTTCAGGTCGCAGTCTCTCCTGGAGGCGTGGGTTCGAATCCCACTTCTGACAAGAGCACCTTCTCTTTGTTGCAGTGAGGAAAACATTGTTGGATCTGCATCAAAAACCTTGACGTCTCACAGCATAGCATTGCTTGCAAGCGAGTTAGTTTGTGCTTTTCTTCATCAAGCGCTGGTTTCATCGATGTTTTGCAAGGTGTATACTGCCTGGGTGTGTTGCTGAGGTAAAGCCCTTAGCAAGGGTGCCAAAATGAAGGCTATGATTTCTGAACTGAACTTCCTTTTCATCACATATACTGAAAAATCTTTAGACATGTTTCAGCACATGTTTGAAAGCAGAAGAGAAGGACTCAGCTTTCCCTTGACGATTGGGGATGAAAAGTTGTCATTGTTCATGATTCAAGGGTTTATTTCATCTTTCTGTCTGCATTTTACAGCACTGCCCATAGATGGTTGCAGAGGGTACTCTCTAAACTGCTTTGCTGTTTGTTAAGGTAAAATGTGAGCATCGGTCTACCATTGATTAACACTGTGGATTGTGCCAAAATTGCCTCACGCCCTTAGTAGCTGCTGCTTTGTTGGAGAATACTGTATCGCTTTCACAACATAGAATTGTTTTTTATTGAAACGCTCCCCGCAGACATTTGATCGGTTATACGAGTGCGTGGAAGGGTACTTGAAGTCCGTGCAGGACGTGACTTAAAAGGTGCCTGTCGTGTCAGGATGGCCGAGCGGTTTAATTTTTTTACTTTTGTTGAGGTAAAATGTGAGCATCTTTCCTGTCTGAAGCCATAAAACTCCTGAACTTAAGCCAAAAGATAGATATGCGCATTTTAGAAAGATCAAATGAGGTTTCCCAGTACAGAATCGAATGGAGAAGAAGGCCTCAGTTGGTGTTTTACAAGATATGCATGAAATCTGTTAATTTCTTCTGTTTCTATGGTTTGTTTTAGATGCTGCACAGTGAGGCAAAGATGAAGCCTTGTTTTGGGGTGGAGGAAAAACCTGGCTCTGCGAATAACTGAAGTCAAGAAATGATGAAATGAGAGTTGCCAAAAGCCTATCCAACCAGGGCCCCACGCTTATGGCGTGCACATCAGGTAGTCGTGGCCGAGTGGGTAAGGCGATGGACTAAAATTGCCTCACAGCCGTAATAGCTGCTGCTTTGTTGGAGAATCCTGTATCGCTTTCACAACGTTGAATTGTTTTCCATTGAATTGCTACCCGTAGACATTTAATCGGTTATACGAGTGTGTGGAAGGGTACTTGAAGTCCGTGCAGGACGTGACTTAAAAGGTGCCTGCCGTGTCAGGATGGCCGAGCGGTTTAATTTTGTTACTTTTGTTGAGGTAAAATGTGAGCATCTTTCTTGTCTGAAGCCATAAATCTCCTGAACTTAAGCCAAAAGATAGATATGCGCATCTTAGAAAGATCAAATGAGGTTTCCCAGTACAGAATCGACTGGAGAAGAAAGGCCTCAGTTGTTGTTTGACAAGATATGCATGAAATCTGTTAATTTCTTCTGATTCTATGGTTTGTTTTAGATGCTGCACAGTGAGACAAAGATGAAGCCTTGTTTTGGGCTGGAGGAAAAACCTGGCCACG
>QNUK01001885.1:0-2500 GCA_013621035.1 Clarias magur | reverse complement strand
AGGACTCAGCTTTCCCTTGACGATTGGGGATGAAAAGTTGTCATTGTTCATGATTCAAGGGTTTATTTCATCTTTCTGTCTGCATTTTACAGCACTGCCCATAGATGGTTGCAGAGGGTACTCTCTAAACTGCTTTGCTGTTTGTTAAGGTAACATGTGAGCATCGTTCCTGTCTGAAGCCATAAAACTCCTGAACTTAAGCCAAATGATAGATATGCGAAAGATCAAATGAGGTTTCCCAGTACAGAATCCAATGGAGAAGAAGGCCTCAGTTGGTGTTTGACAAGATATGCATGAAATCTGTTAATTTCGTCTGATTCTATGGTTTGTTTTAGATGCTGCACAGTGAGGCAAAGATGAAGCCTTGTTTTGGGGTGGAGGAAAAACCTGGCCACGCCGAATAACTGAAGTCAAGAAATGATGAAATGAGAGTTGCCAAAAGCCTATCCAACCAGGGCCCCACGCTTACGGCGTGCACATCAGGTAGTCGTGGCCAAGTGGTTAAGGCGAAGGACTAGAAATCCATTGGGGTCTCCCCGCGCAGGTTCGAATCCTGCCGATTACGTCTGTCATCTTGAGCAACAAAGGCTTGTTGCAACTCAGTGTGTAAAGAGGATGCCAAAGCCTTTATCCAAGAAACACTGTAACAAAATTGCCTCTTTTCCTTGATTGCTGCTGCTTTGTTGCCTATATAATAGTGACATCTGATTACTTTTCATCCATAATAGCTCTTGCTTTATTAGAGAAATCCTGTTACGCTTTCACAATGTTGAATTGTCTTCCATTGATTAACACTGTGGATTGTGACAAAATTGCCTCACGCCCTTAGTAGCTGCTGTTTTGTTGGAGAATGCTGTATCGCTTTCACAACATAGAATTGTTTTTTATTGAAACGCTCCCCGCAGACATTTGATCGGTTATACGAGTGCGTGGAAGGGTACTTGAAGTCTGTGCAGGACGTGACTTAAAAGGTGCCTGCCGTGTCAGGATGGCCGAGCGGTTTAATTTTTTTACTTTTGTTGAGGTAAAATGTGAGCATCTTTCCTGTCTGAAGCCATAAAACTCCTGAACTTAAGCCAAAAGATAGATATGCGCATCTTAGAAAGATCAAATGAGGTTTCCCAGTACAGAATCGACTGGAGAAGAAAGGCCTCAGTTGTTGTTCGCTGCGTTCAGGTCGCAGTCTCTCCTGGAGGCGTGGGTTCGAATCCCACTTCTGACAAGAGCACCTTCTCTTTGTTGCAGTGAGGAAAACATTGTTGGATCTGCATCAAAAACCTTGGCGTCTCACAGCATAGCATTGCTTGCAAGCGAGTAAGTTTGTGCTTTTCTTCATCAAGCGCTGGTTTCATCAATGTTTTGCAAGGTGTATACTGCCTGGGTGTGTTGCTGAGGTAAAGCCCTTAGCAAGGGTGCCAAAATGAAGGCTATGATTTCTGAACTGAACTTCCTTTTCATCACATATACTCAAAAATCTTTAGATATGTTTCAGCACATGTTTGAAGGCAGAAGAGAAGGACTCAGCTTTCCCTTGACGATTGGGGATGAAAGTTGTCATTGTTCATGATTCAAGGGTTTATTTCATCTTTCTGTCTGCATTTTACAGCACTGCCCATAGATGGTTGCAGAGGGTACTCTCTAAACTGCTTTGCTGTTTGTTAAGGTAACATGTGAGCATCGTTCCTGTCTGAAGCCATAAAACTCCTGAACTTAAGCCAAATGATAGATATGCGAAAGATCAAATGAGGTTTCCCTGTACAGAATCCAATGGAGAAGAAGGCCTCAGTTGGTGTTTGACAAGATATGCATGAAATCTGTTAATTTCGTCTGATTCTATGGTTTGTTTTAGATGCTGCACAGTGAGGCAAAGATGAAGCCTTGTTTTGGGGTGGAGGAAAAACCTGGCCACGCCGAATAACTGAAGTCAAGAAATGATGAAATGAGAGTTGCCAAAAGCCTATCCAACCAGGGCCCCACGCTTACGGCGTGCACATCAGGTAGTCGTGGCCAAGTGGTTAAGGCGAAGGACTAGAAATCCATTGGGGTCTCCCCGCGCAGGTTCGAATCCTGCCGATTACGTCTGTCATCTTGAGCAACAAAGGCTTGTTGCAACTCAGTGTGTAAAGAGGATGCCAAAGCTTTTATCCAAGAAACACTGTAACAAAATTGCCTCTTTTCCTTGATTGCTGCTGCTTTGTTGCCTATATAATAGTGACATCTGATTACTTTTCATCCATAATAGCTCTTGCTTTATTAGAGAAATCCTGTTACGCTTTCACAATGTTGAATTGTCTTCCATTGATTAACACTGTGGATTGTGACAAAATTGCCTCACGCCCTTAGTAGCTGCTGTTTTGTTGGAGAATACTGTATCGCTTTCACAACATAGAATTGTTTTTTATTGAAACGCTCCCCGCAGACATTTGATCGGTTATACGAGTGCGTGGAAGGGTACTTGAAGTCCGTGCAGGACGTGACTTAAAAGGTGCCTGCCGTGTCA
>QNUK01001884.1:0-22500 GCA_013621035.1 Clarias magur | reverse complement strand
GACTACCCATAGTGACAGCTAGCACTCGCACAACTGTGCACCAGAAAGACACAACCAGCCATTATAATGCCTTAAACATACGTCATATTTGTTTAAGAGGCCTTAGCGTGCTGAAAAGACGCACACGTTGTGAGGAACGACCAAGCCATGATGGAACAGGTGCTTGGGCATGCTCATCGTTGATTCTAATTATTTTCCTTTTTTTTATTTTAAATTGACGCTGACTACATAAAGTGCACATGCAAATGTGCAAACAAGAGCATGACAACAATCATGACACTATGTAGTAGAGTTGAGGTACTGGAATGAGAACCAGTAAACTTTCCTTGTAGATAGCAGCAAAGATAGGAGCCCTGGGTGAGTCTCTTTGTGCAAATAACAAATATTGCGCAAGAAGAGCAATTTCAGTCGGTATGTACAAGTGGTTGTTGATCAGTGTGTGTGTTTATCAGTCCAGACCCTTTTGTTGTGAGAACAGTTTGTGAAGAGTGTGTCTGATGGGTGTGTCTGATCAGCCAGTGTAGATGTCTTGATGGTGTAGATGAGTGATCTTGATTTTCTTCTTTGCTGTCCTCTCTATCCACAGTAGGGGCTGGTGATGCCACAATTCCCAAACCATACGGTGATGCAGCTGCTCAGCATGCTATAGAAGGTGACCAGGATCAGTGATAGTAGCTGCGCCTTCCCAGAAAGAAAAGATACTGTTGGGCTTTCTTGTGTAAGGAGTTGGTGTTTAGTGTTGTTCTCCTCCAGATGGACATGCTGGAATTTGGTACTGTTGACGATCACAAAGGAGCAAAGGAGTGGTGAGAGTGGGCCTCCGTGTGCTCCTGAAGTCGACAATCTCATTTGTCTTGTAGACATTCAGAGACAGGTTGGCCTCTGCCCTTCCTCTCTGTATGCTGACTCGTTGTGCTTGCTGATGAGACCCTCCACGGTCGCTTCATCAGCAATCTTGATGATGTATTTCAATCTGTGTCTTGTCGCTACACAGTCGTGAGTCAGCAGGTGATCAGGCCAAACAGCGTCAGCTTCCCGATCAGGTGAGGGCGGATGATAGAATTGAATCCTGAACTGCACAGCATTCAAAGGTAGGTGTCCTTATTGTCCAAGTGTGAGAGGGCCAGATGGAATGTACTGGAGATGGCATCATCTACAGAACGGTTGGGACCAAACTGCAGTGAATCCAGTGAGGGGGGCAGTAGGGTCATGATGATGGGAGTGAGTGTAACAGGATGGTCACTGAGACAGGACACTCAAGGAAGTCCTGGAAGAAGTTGAGGGTTACCCATCGTAAGACCCACTGTTCTGGGTGAGGCTCTGTGCCTTAGGGTCTTGCTCTTGTAACATGGGTAGATGGTAGACAAATTGGCTGCAGTGAGTAGATTGATCATGTAATCCTAGGATCTTTGTGGGCATAAGGGCAGTTTTTGGCACTACCTCCGTGAGAAAACCTCCTATAAGTCGACCTTTTCGGGCTCAAATCCTATGACTCTATCTGCGCATCAAGAAGGCACGAGTAACCCACACATTTCCATGAACGTATTGCGAACTACTATGGAATGCTCACTTACCTGTACAAGATAGATTTTCGAGCTTCTCCGTGTGCTTCCTGTGCTACAAGCCTGGCTCTAACAAATCTTTCAGAAGACAGCAGCGATAAGCTGAGCCAGGCCGTTCCAGAATACTTACTACAGACTAGCATGGTAAATATATAACATTTATCCTTTCTGACTAGATGCGATAGGGCTAGTTACAGGTTTCTTTTCTCTATCAACAGACCAGAGTTTCCAGTTAATGATTCAGAGAGCACTAGGCTTTTGTCTCTGCTCACCAATTACTGAAGACGTCCTTGTAATTTTCTTTTCCTCTGCGTAGCAATATGTTAAAATTCAGCGGGTCGTCCACTCTGATGTGCGCTTACTTTCAGATGATATCGATAGATATAGCAACCATCAGACAGGAATTGCCCCAGGATGGGTTTCAAGAAGGCCTCAGTGTTTTTAGGGACCTAGTTGCATAATACCTTTTTCCCCATTTTGATCCCGCATCTCCGGGTTATAGGATGAGGCAGCACAAGTAATGTGCTTAATTAAAAAACTATCCAGTCAGTAGTACCCAATGATACCTTTCCAACGCCGGCATGTTACGCTTACTGGAAATAACTCATTCTTTCAGAATATTCTTTATCATGTTTAATGATAAACCTTGAATGTGGTTAAGAACTTGCACAGGACTTGTGGGTGATGCATTCCTGGTGAAGAAAAGCATGACTTTCAGAAATGAAAGGAAATGAAGGAATCACTTAGGACATCAATTGTTTCATTTGAGCAGTCAAAACATATCAAACTATAATCTATACACATATCAATATTATCTATATTGTATGTAGATGTTTATGTTTTCCATGTTTATACAGCATATGTTTTTTTTATTCTTTTTTCATCTTTTATATTCTTTATTTGAATATTTTCTTATTCATAATCTATATGTTTTTATAGACTTCATATTACGTTATTCACATTTCATACTCTTCATTGAATACACTAGTTTCTTTTTGAAATGCTTTTTAATGCATTCTATCATATCTGAAAAAAAGCTACTTTTTTCATTCATTTTAACATTCCTTTTTAACTGTACCCAAATGAGGATAGGTTCCCTGCTGATTCTGGTCCCTCTTAAGGTTTCTTCCTATTACCATCTCAGGGAGTTTTTCCTTGCCACTGTAGCCATCGTTCTCGGCTTGCTCATCAGGGACAGTCTTATCATTTTGATTCATACATGTTCACTTCTCAAACAAACTTATATAATTATTTTGATTGTGTAAAGCTGCTTTGCGACAATGTCAATTGTTAAAAGCGCTATACAAATAAAATTGAATTTTAGTCAATTTTATTGAATTTGAACTCCGTGTCGATACATGAGTGTGTAAATCAGCTTTCAGTTGAAGTAAAAAATTAGATTTCTTGTAATGATTTATTACCAACCTGAAGAAAACGTCATGTAATGCAAACTTATTTTTGATTACCTGACCAAGGTGGTTTAAAGATGCTTCTGTAAACAGACGCATGTGCAATAATAATTTATAAATAGTGTGACAAAAAATATTTTGCTGAACTTTATTTTACTTAACGAATTACAAGTGTTAAAAAATCTTTTTGATTCTAAGCTGAACAACGAAGAACTCATCTGCGATAATCGATGCGTTAAAGAATGTCCTTTGTTTAAATGTTCTTTTTCACTTTGTTGAAAATTTGAGGGTATGTCAAAACAAATTTTATGGTACAGTAAATCACCACATTTGTTATCACCATTTATCATAAAAATGTCATCAATGTGTTTGAGTTGCTAGGACTTGATCATGTAAGATGTTTCAAGAATTCCTTTTTCTTCTGGATAGCATAGTTCACACTCGAAGAAATACTTTCAATTTAGTAGACTAAAGAGACAGGTGACTGAAGGGTCGCATCAGTGGGGATAATGTTAACTCCAGAAATAATGGACAGTGGATTTTCTTGCAAAGACAATTGCATGGCAAAAACAACCATACGAATAATGCACATAAAAACTGTAGTAAAATGTCTTTCAGAACAGATTACTTCATTAGGAAAATCATCCGAAATTATTAGAATACGACTCAATTATGTCATATGTCATATTATAAGACATTCAGAGACAGATTGGCCTCTGCCCTTTCCTCTCCGTATGCTGACTCGTTGTGCTTGCTGATGAGACCCTCCACTGTCGTTTCATCAGCAGTCTTGATGATGTATAATAATTTATAATAATAATTTATCAATAGTGTGACAAAAATATTTTGTTTATTTATTTCTTTATTTTACTTAACGAATTACAAGTGTTAAAAAATCTTTTGGATTCTAAGCTGAATAACGAAGAACTCACCTGCGTTCATCGATGCGTTAAAGAATGTCCTTTGTTTAAATATTCTTTTTCACTTTGTTGAAAATTTGAGGGTATGTCAAAACAAAATTTATGTATGTCTAAAATTTGTTTTGACATACCCTCAAATTTTCAACAAAGGGAAAAAGAATATTTAAACAAAGGACATTCTTTAACGCATTCTTTAATGGATTACTGTACCATAAAATTTGTTTTGACATACCCCCATTTGTTATCACCATTCATCATTTATTTAGCATACATGGTGATAAACAACTTTTTTCTTATTCTTATTCAAATTTTGAGCATATATTTCAAATAATGACATTTTCCTACACATTCATGCATTATAGCACACATGCTTTAAAACAACTTTTTTTCTCATTCTTTTTTCTCATTTAGAGCATGCAACCTGAATATGAACTCATTTTGTATTTTGTTTAAAATAAGTATGAATCTCAAAGGAATGATATTATCCAACACATTCATGCATAATACCATACATGCTCAAAAACAACTTTTTTCTTATTCTTATTTTCATTTTGAGAATGCAACCTGAATATGAACTCATTTTGTATGTTTGTCATAACAGTTTATTAGATGTGTGAGAAAACCACTTTCCTGAGGTCGTAGAGCGCTAAGAACACGGGAAACGCTTTATCTCCGCACGAGCAGCATTTATGAGATTTATCTCAAAGGAATGATATTTTCCAACACATTACTGCATTATACCATACAAGCTGAAAAACAACTTTTTTTCTTATTCTTTTTCACATTCTGAACATAAAAATTTAATATCAACTCGTTTTGTATGTTGTACATAACTGTGCGTTAGATGAGTGAGAAAACCGCTTTCCTGAGTTCGTAGAGCGCTAAGAACACGGGAAACGCATTATCTCCGCACGAGCGGCATGAATCTCAAAGGAATGATATTTTCCAACACATTCCTGTATTATAGCATACGTGCTGAAAAACAACTTTTTTATTACTCTTCTTCACATTTTGAGAAGGCAACCTGAATATGAACTCATTTTGTATGTTTGTCATAATTGTGCATTAGTTGTGTGGGAAAACCGCTTTCCTGAGGTCGTTGAGCGCTAAGAACACGGGAAACGCTTTATCTCCGCACGAGCAGCATGAAACCCAAAGGAATGACATTTTCCAATACATTCCTGCATTATAGCATACATGCTGAAAAACAACTTTTTCCTTATTCTTTTTCACATTCTGAACATAAAAATTTTATATCAACTCGTTTTGTATGTTGTACATAACTGTGCGTTAGATGAGTGAGAAAACCGCTTTCCTGAGCTCGTAGAGCGCTAAGAACACGGGAAACGCTTTATCTCCGCACGAGCAGCATGAAGCCCAAAGGAATGACATTTTCCAACACATTCCTGCATTATAGCATACATGCTGAAAAACAACTTTTTCCTTATTCTTTTTCACATTCTGAACATAAAAATTTAATATCAACTCGTTTTGTATGTTGTACATAACTGTGCGTTAGATGAGTGAGAAAACCGCTTTCCTGAGTTCGTAGAGCGCTAAGAACACGGGAAACGCATTATCTCCGCACGAGCGGCATGAATCTCAAAGGAATGATATTTTCCAACACATTCCCTGTATTATAGCATACGTGCTGAAAAACAACTTTTTTATTACTCTTCTTCACATTTTGAGAAGGCAACCTGAATATGAACTCATTTTGTATGTTTGTCATAACTGTTCATTAGTTGTGTGAGAAAACCGCTTTCCTAAGGTCGTTGAGCGCTAAGAACACGGGAAACGCTTTATCTCCGCACGAGCAGCATGAAGCCCAAAGGAATGACATTTTCCAACACATTCCTGCATTATAGCATACATGCTGAAAAACAACTTTTTCCTTATTCTTTTTCACATTCTGAACATTAAAATTTAATATCAACTCGTTTTGTATGTTGTACATAACTGTGCGTTAGATGAGTGAGAAAACCGCTTTCCTGAGCTCGTAGAGCGCTAAGAACACGGGAAACGCATTATCTCCGCACGAGCGGCATGGATCTCAAAGGAATGATATTTTCCAACACATTCATGCATTATAGCATACATGCTGAAAAACAACTTTTTTATTATTCTTATTTACATTTTGAGAAGGCAACCTGAATATGAACTCATTTTGTATGTTTGTCATAACTGTTTATTAGTTGTGTGAGAAAACCGCTTTCCTGAGCTCGTAGAGCGCTAAGAACACAGAAAACGCTTCCCGACCAGCATGAATCTCAAAGGAATTACATTTTCCAACACATTCATGCATTATACCATCCATGCTCAAAACAACTTTTTTGTTAATCTTTCTGCCTCTATGAGCCTGAAAATTGTTTATTACCTCGTTTTTGTATGTTTTACATAACTATGCAATAGGTGTTTGAGAAAACAGACACAAACACTACACATTCTACACTCAAACTCACATGTAAACACAAAGACACATTCGATGCTCAATACATCTTCACATGCATCCAAAATAAACATCCCACACAGAACACATTTTAAATACACACAACAATTCCTTAACACTTACAGACACTCAGTGTCACACACACCACCAAACACATAGGACATGACATACAGATTATATACACACACACACACACACACACACACACACACACACACAAACACACGCACATGACTAAACAACCTTTTTATGTTTCACATAAGGTACACATACTAAACAAACACACACACACACTCTCCCAAGAAACCTTCTTGTTCTTCATGTACAGTACTCATACTAAAGAAACACACACACACACACACACACACACACACACACACACACACACACACACACACACACACACACACACACACACACACACACACACACACACACACACACACAAGCACACACACGCACACACTCACACCAGACACACACACACGTGTTAAACAAATGTCATTATTGCTTAAGAGGTCTAAGACTGCTACAAAATCACACATTGTGAGTGGGCGCAAGTGGTAATGGCGCCCAGGTGCTTGGGGCTGCTCATTGTTTCTTGTAACTGTTTTTTTCTTTTTTTAAAGGCCGGAGTGCGAACATCTTGCCTTTCATTTTCAGAGAGGTGCTTGGTATACAACCAGAGCGGGGTATAGTATATGACGGTCATGGACACACGATTGTTCCTCAACTGACTATGCATGAGGACTATTCATCGTGATGCTGCTGACAATGGTCCAGGAGCACAAGATTGGCTTGAGCGAGCTTGAGGAGATGTTCATCTTCATCAAACGGAGAGTGAGCAGAAGTACGCAACCAAAATTAAATCTTCATTGGCGTGATGTACCGATGTACTTTTTTGGCTTTAAACTTCATTGAGTCATTCATGGCAAACTCCTAGAGCCACTGTTCTGGGTACTTCAACGAATACTCGTATATGCTGAACACACACACACACACACAAACAAACAACCTTTTTATGTTGATATAAGGTACACATACTATGACACATGAACACACACACACACACACACACACACACACACACACACACACACACACACACACACACACAGACACACACACACGTCACACACACATCAAACATTGAACTGATCCTAAACAAACAAAGATCTACTCAAGCATCTGCACCACTACAGTCACCACGAAACCAGGCACACATTAAGTGACAGCTAGCAATGTTGCAACATAGAAAGACACGTCTAGCCATGACGATGCCTTCCACTTATGTCCTATTTGATTAAGAGTTCTTATAGTAATAAAAAGTTGCCCATGTTTTAAAGATTGTTCTTCTTTTTCCCTTAAAAGGATGAAATTAAATCTTCATTGTATCTTGAGTGGCCCGATGTACTTTCGTGGCTTCAAACTTTGGCGGGTGGTTCTAGCTGAGCGCCTACAATCTCTCGGTCTGGGCAGTTCCAGTAATACACACACTTTGAGAATACACAAATACATGTACATGGACAGATATACCACACCCTTTTCACACTATTTGCACACAGACTATACACTTAAAACAGACACAAACACTACACATCCTACACTCACACATACTACAGACACACTCGCACTCACACAACATTATACATGCATACTACACACATATAAACAAAATGCTCACTACACACTCACACACATCCAAAATAAACATACAACTCAGAATACAAATTCAGTCACTCATACCATTCACACACACACACTGAACAAACAAACACACACACGCACACACACACACACACACAGACACACACACACACACGCACGCATGCACACACACACACACGCACACACACACACACACACACACACACACACACACACACACACACACACACACACATCAGGAGCAACCATACTAACTTCTTGCCTTCCATTTTCAGAGAGGTCCGTGGTATACAACCAGAGCGGGGAATAGTAGACACACACTGCTCATCCTACTCATTCTACACAAAGAATGACCTGATCGAGTCCCTGCACCATTACAGTCGCCTCCAAACCAGGCTCATGTTGAGTGACAGTTAGCAGTTGTGCACCAAAAAGACCTGTCCAGCCATTATGATGCCTTACACATATATGTCATATTTGTTTAATAAGAGGCCTTAGAGTGCTAAAAAGACACACTTTGTGAGATCGCCAAAGTGGCAATGGCGCAGATGATTGGGCGTGGTCATTGCTGCTTGTAAATATTTTTCTTTTTGTTCATTTAAAAGGCCGGAGTGCCAACTTCTTGCCTTTCATCTTCAGAGGGGTCTTTGGTATACAACCAGAGAGGGGTATAGTATGTGTCGGCCAGGAACACACGAGTGACCATGCATACGGACTACCCATAGTGACAGCTAGCACTCGCACAACTGTGCACCAGAAAGACACAACCAGCCATTATAATGCCTTAAACATACGTCATATTTGTTTAAGAGGCCTTAGCGTGCTGAAAAGACGCACACGTTGTGAGGAACGACCAAGCCATGATGGAACAGGTGCTTGGGCATGCTCATCGTTGATTCTAATTATTTTCCTTTTTTTTATTTTAAATTGACGCTGACTACATAAAGTGCACATGCAAATGTGCAAACAAGAGCATGACAACAATCATGACACTATGTAGTAGAGTTGAGGTACTGGAATGAGAACCAGTAAACTTTCCTTGTAGATAGCAGCAAAGATAGGAGCCCTGGGTGAGTCTCTTTGTGCAAATAACAAATATTGCGCAAGAAGAGCAATTTCAGTCGGTATGTACAAGTGGTTGTTGATCAGTGTGTGTGTTTATCAGTCCAGACCCTTTTGTTGTGAGAACAGTTTGTGAAGAGTGTGTCTGATGGGTGTGTCTGATCAGCCAGTGTAGATGTCTTGATGGTGTAGATGAGTGATCTTGATTTTCTTCTTTGCTGTCCTCTCTATCCACAGTAGGGGCTGGTGATGCCACAATTCCCAAACCATACGGTGATGCAGCTGCTCAGCATGCTATAGAAGGTGACCAGGATCAGTGATAGTAGCTGCGCCTTCCCAGAAAGAAAAGATACTGTTGGGCTTTCTTGTGTAAGGAGTTGGTGTTTAGTGTTGTTCTCCTCCAGATGGACATGCTGGAATTTGGTACTGTTGACGATCACAAAGGAGCAAAGGAGTGGTGAGAGTGGGCCTCCGTGTGCTCCTGAAGTCGACAATCTCATTTGTCTTGTAGACATTCAGAGACAGGTTGGCCTCTGCCCTTCCTCTCTGTATGCTGACTCGTTGTGCTTGCTGATGAGACCCTCCACGGTCGCTTCATCAGCAATCTTGATGATGTATTTCAATCTGTGTCTTGTCGCTACACAGTCGTGAGTCAGCAGGTGATCAGGCCAAACAGCGTCAGCTTCCCGATCAGGTGAGGGCGGATGATAGAATTGAATCCTGAACTGCACAGCATTCAAAGGTAGGTGTCCTTATTGTCCAAGTGTGAGAGGGCCAGATGGAATGTACTGGAGATGGCATCATCTACAGAACGGTTGGGACCAAACTGCAGTGAATCCAGTGAGGGGGGCAGTAGGGTCATGATGATGGGAGTGAGTGTAACAGGATGGTCACTGAGACAGGACACTCAAGGAAGTCCTGGAAGAAGTTGAGGGTTACCCATCGTAAGACCCACTGTTCTGGGTGAGGCTCTGTGCCTTAGGGTCTTGCTCTTGTAACATGGGTAGATGGTAGACAAATTGGCTGCAGTGAGTAGATTGATCATGTAATCCTAGGATCTTTGTGGGCATAAGGGCAGTTTTTGGCACTACCTCCGTGAGAAAACCTCCTATAAGTCGACCTTTTCGGGCTCAAATCCTATGACTCTATCTGCGCATCAAGAAGGCACGAGTAACCCACACATTTCCATGAACGTATTGCGAACTACTATGGAATGCTCACTTACCTGTACAAGATAGATTTTCGAGCTTCTCCGTGTGCTTCCTGTGCTACAAGCCTGGCTCTAACAAATCTTTCAGAAGACAGCAGCGATAAGCTGAGCCAGGCCGTTCCAGAATACTTACTACAGACTAGCATGGTAAATATATAACATTTATCCTTTCTGACTAGATGCGATAGGGCTAGTTACAGGTTTCTTTTCTCTATCAACAGACCAGAGTTTCCAGTTAATGATTCAGAGAGCACTAGGCTTTCGTCTCTGCTCACCAATTTCTGAAGACGTCCTTGTAATTTTCTTTTCCTCTGCGTAGCAATATGTTAAAATTCAGCGGGTCGTCCACTCTGATGTGCGCTTACTTTCAGATGATATCGATAGATATAGCAACCATCAGACAGGAATTGCCCCAGGATGGGTTTCAAGAAGGCCTCAGTGTTTTTAGGGACCTAGTTGCATAATACCTTTTTCCCCATTTTGATCCCGCATCTCCGGGTTATAGGATGAGGCAGCACAAGTAATGTGCTTAATTAAAAAACTATCCAGTCAGTAGTACCCAATGATACCTTTCCGACGCCGGCATGTTACGCTTACTGGAAATAACTCATTCTTTCAGAATATTCTTTATCATGTTTAATGATAAACCTTGAATGTGGTTAAGAACTTGCACAGGACTTGTGGGTGATGCATTCCTGGTGAAGAAAAGCATGACTTTCAGAAATGAAAGGAAATGAAGGAATCACTTAGGACATCAATTGTTTCATTTGAGCAGTCAAAACATATCAAACTATAATCTATACACATATCAATATTATCTATATTGTATGTAGATGTTTATGTTTTCCATGTTTATACAGCATATGTTTTTTTTATTCTTTTTTCATCTTTTATATTCTTTATTTGAATATTTTCTTATTCATAATCTATATGTTTTTATAGACTTCATATTACGTTATTCACATTTCATACTCTTCATTGAATACACTAGTTTCTTTTTGAAATGCTTTTTAATGCATTCTATCATATCTGAAAAAAAGCTACTTTTTTCATTCATTTTAACATTCCTTTTTAACTGTACCCAAATGAGGATAGGTTCCCTGCTGATTCTGGTCCCTCTTAAGGTTTCTTCCTATTACCATCTCAGGGAGTTTTTCCTTGCCACTGTAGCCATCGTTCTCGGCTTGCTCATCAGGGACAGTCTTATCATTTTGATTCATACATGTTCACTTCTCAAACAAACTTATATAATTATTTTGATTGTGTAAAGCTGCTTTGCGACAATGTCAATTGTTAAAAGCGCTATACAAATAAAATTGAATTTTAGTCAATTTTATTGAATTTGAACTCCGTGTCGATACATGAGTGTGTAAATCAGCTTTCAGTTGAAGTAAAAAATTAGATTTCTTGTAATGATTTATTACCAACCTGAAGAAAACGTCATGTAATGCAAACTTATTTTTGATTACCTGACCAAGGTGGTTTAAAGATGCTTCTGTAAACAGACGCATGTGCAATAATAATTTATAAATAGTGTGACAAAAAATATTTTGCTGAACTTTATTTTACTTAACGAATTACAAGTGTTAAAAAATCTTTTTGATTCTAAGCTGAACAACGAAGAACTCATCTGCGATAATCGATGCGTTAAAGAATGTCCTTTGTTTAAATGTTCTTTTTCACTTTGTTGAAAATTTGAGGGTATGTCAAAACAAATTTTATGGTACAGTAAATCACCACATTTGTTATCACCATTTATCATAAAAATGTCATCAATGTGTTTGAGTTGCTAGGACTTGATCATGTAAGATGTTTCAAGAATTCCTTTTTCTTCTGGATAGCATAGTTCACACTCGAAGAAATACTTTCAATTTAGTAGACTAAAGAGACAGGTGACTGAAGGGTCGCATCAGTGGGGATAATGTTAACTCCAGAAATAATGGACAGTGGATTTTCTTGCAAAGACAATTGCATGGCAAAAACAACCATACGAATAATGCACATAAAAACTGTAGTAAAATGTCTTTCAGAACAGATTACTTCATTAGGAAAATCATCCGAAATTATTAGAATACGACTCAATTATGTCATATGTCATATTATAAGACATTCAGAGACAGATTGGCCTCTGCCCTTTCCTCTCCGTATGCTGACTCGTTGTGCTTGCTGATGAGACCCTCCACTGTCGTTTCATCAGCAGTCTTGATGATGTATAATAATTTATAATAATAATTTATCAATAGTGTGACAAAAAATATTTTGTTTATTTATTTCTTTATTTTACTTAACGAATTACAAGTGTTAAAAAATCTTTTGGATTCTAAGCTGAATAACGAAGAACTCACCTGCGTTCATCGATGCGTTAAAGAATGTCCTTTGTTTAAATATTCTTTTTCACTTTGTTGAAAATTTGAGGGTATGTCAAAACAAAATTTATGTATGTCTAAAATTTGTTTTGACATACCCTCAAATTTTCAACAAAGGGAAAAAGAATATTTAAACAAAGGACATTCTTTAACGCATTCTTTAATGGATTACTGTACCATAAAATTTGTTTTGACATACCCCCATTTGTTATCACCATTCATCATTTATTTAGCATACATGGTGATAAACAACTTTTTTCTTATTCTTATTCAAATTTTGAGCATATATTTCAAATAATGACATTTTCCTACACATTCATGCATTATAGCACACATGCTTTAAAACAACTTTTTTTCTCATTCTTTTTTCTCATTTAGAGCATGCAACCTGAATATGAACTCATTTTGTATTTTGTTTAAAATAAGTATGAATCTCAAAGGAATGATATTATCCAACACATTCATGCATAATACCATACATGCTCAAAAACAACTTTTTTCTTATTCTTATTTTCATTTTGAGAATGCAACCTGAATATGAACTCATTTTGTATGTTTGTCATAACAGTTTATTAGATGTGTGAGAAAACCACTTTCCTGAGGTCGTAGAGCGCTAAGAACACGGGAAACGCTTTATCTCCGCACGAGCAGCATTTATGAGATTTATCTCAAAGGAATGATATTTTCCAACACATTACTGCATTATACCATACAAGCTGAAAAACAACTTTTTTTCTTATTCTTTTTCACATTCTGAACATAAAAATTTAATATCAACTCGTTTTGTATGTTGTACATAACTGTGCGTTAGATGAGTGAGAAAACCGCTTTCCTGAGTTCGTAGAGCGCTAAGAACACGGGAAACGCATTATCTCCGCACGAGCGGCATGAATCTCAAAGGAATGATATTTTCCAACACATTCCTGTATTATAGCATACGTGCTGAAAAACAACTTTTTTATTACTCTTATTCACATTTTGAGAAGGCAACCTGAATATGAACTCATTTTGTATGTTTGTCATAATTGTGCATTAGTTGTGTGGGAAAACCGCTTTCCTTAGGTCGTTGAGCGCTAAGAACACGGGAAACGCTTTATCTCCGCACGAGCAGCATGAAACCCAAAGGAATGACATTTTCCAATACATTCCTGCATTATAGCATACATGCTGAAAAACAACCTTTTCCTTATTCTTTTACACATTCTGAACATAAAAATTTATATCAACTCGTTTGTATGTTGTACATAACTGTGCGTTAGATGTGTGAGAAAACCGCTTTCCTGAGCTCGTAGAGCGCTAAGAACACGGGAAACGCTTTATCTCCGCACGAGCAGCATGAACCCAAAGGAATGACATTTTCCAACACATTCCGGCATTATAGCATACATGCTGAAAAACAACTTTTTCCTTATTCTTTTTCACATTCTGAACATAAAAATTTTATATTAACTCGTTTTGTATGTTGTACATAACTGTGCGTTAGATGAGCGAGAAAACCGCTTTCCTGAGCTCGTAGAGCGCTAAGAACACGGGAAACGCTTTATCTCCGCACGAGCAGCATTTATGAGATTTATCTCAAAGGAATGATATTTTCCAACACATTACTGCATTATGCCATACAAGCTGAAAAACAACTTTTTTTCTTATTCTTTTTCACATTCTGAACATAAAAATTTAATATCAACTCGTTTTGTATGTTGTACATAACTGTGCGTTAGATGAGCGAGAAAACCGCTTTCCTGAGTTCGTAGAGCGCTAAGAACACGGGAAACGCATTATCTCCGCACGAGCGGCATGAATCTCAAAGGAATGATATTTTCCAACACATTCCCATATTATAGCATACGTGCTGAAAAACAACTTTTTTATTACTCTTCTTCACATTTTGAGAAGGCAACCTGAATATGAACTCATTTTGTATGTTTGTCATAATTGTGCATTAGTTGTGTGGGAAAACCGCTTTCCTGAGGTCGTTGAGCGCTAAGAACACGGGAAACGCTTTATCTCCGCACGAGCAGCATGAAACCCAAAGGAATGACATTTTCCAATACATTCCTGCATTATAGCATACATGCTGAAAACCAACTTTTTCCTTTTTCTTTTTCACATTCTGAACATAAAAATTTAATATCAACTCTTTTTGTATGTTGTAAATAACTGTGCGTTAGATGAGTGAGAAAACCGCTTTCCTGAGCTCGTAGAGCGCTAAGAACACGGGAAACGCATTATCTCCGCACGAGCAGCATGAAGCCCAAAGGAATGACATTTTCCAACACATTCCTGCATTATAGCATACATGCTGAAAAACAACTTTTTCCTTATTCTTTTTCACATTCTGAACATAAAAATTTAATATCAACTCGTTTTGTATATTGTACATAACTGTGCGTTAGTTGTGTGAGAAAACCGCTTTCCTAAGGTCGTTGAGCGCTAAGAACACGGGAAACGCTTTATCTCCGCACGAGCAGCATGAAGCCCAAAGGAATGACATTTTCCAACACATTCCTGCATTATAGCATACATGCTGAAAAACAACTTTTTCCTTATTCTTTTTCACATTCTGAACATTAAAATTTAATATCAACTCGTTTTGTATGTTGTACATAACTGTGCGTTAGATGAGTGAGAAAACCGCTTTCCTGAGCTTGTAGAGCGCTAAGAACACGGGAAACGCATTATCTCCGCACGAGCGGCATGGATCTCAAAGGAATGATATTTTCCAACACATTCATGCATTATAGCATACATGCTGAAAAACAACTTTTTTATTATTCTTATTTACATTTTGAGAAGGCAACCTGAATATGAACTCATTTTGTATGTTTGTCATAACTGTTTATTAGTTGTGTGAGAAAACCGCTTTCCTGAGCTCGTAGAGCGCTAAGAACACAGAAAACGCTTCCCGACCAGCATGAATCTCAAAGGAATTACATTTTCCAACACATTCATGCATTATACCATCCATGCTCAAAACAACTTTTTTGTTAATCTTTCTGCCTCTATGAGCCTGAAAATTGTTTATTACCTCGTTTTTGTATGTTTTACATAACTATGCAATAGGTGTTTGAGAAAACAGACACAAACACTACACATTCTACACTCAAACTCACATGTAAACACAAAGACACATTCGATGCTCAATACATCTTCACATGCATCCAAAATAAACATCCCACACAGAACACATTTTAAATACACACAACAATTCCTTAACACTTACAGACACTCAGTGTCACACACACCACCAAACACATAGGACATGACATACAGATTATATACACACACACACCACACACACACACACACACACACACAAACACACGCACATGACTAAACAACCTTTTTATGTTTCACATAAGGTACACATACTAAACAAACACACACACACACTCTCCCAAGAAACCTTCTTGTTCTTCATGTACAGTACTCATACTAAAGAAACACACACACACACACACACACACACACACACACACACACACACACACACACACACACACACACACACACACACACACACACAAGCACACACACGCACACACTCACACCAGACACACACACACGTGTTAAACAAATGTCATTATTGCTTAAGAGGTCTAAGACTGCTACAAAATCACACATTGTGAGTGGGCGCAAGTGGTAATGGCGCCCAGGTGCTTGGGGCTGCTCATTGTTTCTTGTAACTGTTTTTTTCTTTTTTTAAAGGCCGGAGTGCGAACATCTTGCCTTTCATTTTCAGAGAGGTGCTTGGTATACAACCAGAGCGGGGTATAGTATATGACGGTCATGGACACACGATTGTTCCTCAACTGACTATGCATGAGGACTATTCATCGTGATGCTGCTGACAATGGTCCAGGAGCACAAGATTGGCTTGAGCGAGCTTGAGGAGATGTTCATCTTCATCAAACGGAGAGTGAGCAGAAGTACGCAACCAAAATTAAATCTTCATTGGCGTGATGTACCGATGTACTTTTTTGGCTTTAAACTTCATTGAGTCATTCATGGCAAACTCCTAGAGCCACTGTTCTGGGTACTTCAACGAATACTCGTATATGCTGAACACACACACACAAACAAACAACCTTTTTATGTTGATATAAGGTACACATACTATGACACATGACACACACACACACACACACACACACACACACACACACACACACACACACAGACACACACACACGTCACACACACATCAAACATTGAACTGATCCTAAACAAACAAAGATCTACTCAAGCATCTGCACCACTACAGTCACCACGAAACCAGGCACACATTAAGTGACAGCTAGCAATGTTGCAACATAGAAAGACACGTCTAGCCATGACGATGCCTTCCACTTATGTCCTATTTGATTAAGAGTTCTTATAGTAATAAAAAGTTGCCCATGTTTTAAAGATTGTTCTTCTTTTTCCCTTAAAAGGATGAAATTAAATCTTCATTGTATCTTGAGTGGCCCGATGTACTTTCGTGGCTTCAAACTTTGGCGGGTGGTTCTAGCTGAGCGCCTACAATCTCTCGGTCTGGGCAGTTCCAGTAATACACACACTTTGAGAATACACAAATACATGTACATGGACAGATATACCACACCCTTTTCACACTATTTGCACACAGACTATACACTTAAAACAGACACAAACACTACACATCCTACACTCACACATACTACAGACACACTCGCACTCACACAACATTATACATGCATACTACACACATATAAACAAAATGCTCACTACACACTCACACACATCCAAAATAAACATACAACTCAGAATACAAATTCAGTCACTCATACCATTCACACACACACACTGAACAAACAAACACACACACGCACACACACACACACACACAGACACACACACACACACGCACGCATGCACACACACACACACGCACACACACACACACACACACACACACACACACACACACACACACACACACACACATCAGGAGCAACCATACTAACTTCTTGCCTTCCATTTTCAGAGAGGTCCGTGGTATACAACCAGAGCGGGGAATAGTAGACACACACTGCTCATCCTACTCATTCTACACAAAGAATGACCTGATCGAGTCCCTGCACCATTACAGTCGCCTCCAAACCAGGCTCATGTTGAGTGACAGTTAGCAGTTGTGCACCAAAAAGACCTGTCCAGCCATTATGATGCCTTACACATATATGTCATATTTGTTTAATAAGAGGCCTTAGAGTGCTAAAAAGACACACTTTGTGAGATCGCCAAAGTGGCAATGGCGCAGATGATTGGGCGTGGTCATTGCTGCTTGTAAATATTTTTCTTTTTGTTCATTTAAAAGGCCGGAGTGCCAACTTCTTGCCTTTCATCTTCAGAGGGGTCTTTGGTATACAACCAGAGAGGGGTATAGTATGTGTCGGCCAGGAACACACGAGTGACCATGCATACGGACTACCCATAGTGACAGCTAGCACTCGCACAACTGTGCACCAGAAAGACACAACCAGCCATTATAATGCCTTAAACATACGTCATATTTGTTTAAGAGGCCTTAGCGTGCTGAAAAGACGCACACGTTGTGAGGAACGACCAAGCCATGATGGAACAGGTGCTTGGGCATGCTCATCGTTGATTCTAATTATTTTCCTTTTTTTTATTTTAAATTGACGCTGACTACATAAAGTGCACATGCAAATGTGCAAACAAGAGCATGACAACAATCATGACACTATGTAGTAGAGTTGAGGTACTGGAATGAGAACCAGTAAACTTTCCTTGTAGATAGCAGCAAAGATAGGAGCCCTGGGTGAGTCTCTTTGTGCAAATAACAAATATTGCGCAAGAAGAGCAATTTCAGTCGGTATGTACAAGTGGTTGTTGATCAGTGTGTGTGTTTATCAGTCCAGACCCTTTTGTTGTGAGAACAGTTTGTGAAGAGTGTGTCTGATGGGTGTGTCTGATCAGCCAGTGTAGATGTCTTGATGGTGTAGATGAGTGATCTTGATTTTCTTCTTTGCTGTCCTCTCTATCCACAGTAGGGGCTGGTGATGCCACAATTCCCAAACCATACGGTGATGCAGCTGCTCAGCATGCTATAGAAGGTGACCAGGATCAGTGATAGTAGCTGCGCCTTCCCAGAAAGAAAAGATACTGTTGGGCTTTCTTGTGTAAGGAGTTGGTGTTTAGTGTTGTTCTCCTCCAGATGGACATGCTGGAATTTGGTACTGTTGACGATCACAAAGGAGCAAAGGAGTGGTGAGAGTGGGCCTCCGTGTGCTCCTGAAGTCGACAATCTCATTTGTCTTGTAGACATTCAGAGACAGGTTGGCCTCTGCCCTTCCTCTCTGTATGCTGACTCGTTGTGCTTGCTGATGAGACCCTCCACGGTCGCTTCATCAGCAATCTTGATGATGTATTTCAATCTGTGTCTTGTCGCTACACAGTCGTGAGTCAGCAGGTGATCAGGCCAAACAGCGTCAGCTTCCCGATCAGGTGAGGGCGGATGATAGAATTGAATCCTGAACTGCACAGCATTCAAAGGTAGGTGTCCTTATTGTCCAAGTGTGAGAGGGCCAGATGGAATGTACTGGAGATGGCATCATCTACAGAACGGTTGGGACCAAACTGCAGTGAATCCAGTGAGGGGGGCAGTAGGGTCATGATGATGGGAGTGAGTGTAACAGGATGGTCACTGAGACAGGACACTCAAGGAAGTCCTGGAAGAAGTTGAGGGTTACCCATCGTAAGACCCACTGTTCTGGGTGAGGCTCTGTGCCTTAGGGTCTTGCTCTTGTAACATGGGTAGATGGTAGACAAATTGGCTGCAGTGAGTAGATTGATCATGTAATCCTAGGATCTTTGTGGGCATAAGGGCAGTTTTTGGCACTACCTCCGTGAGAAAACCTCCTATAAGTCGACCTTTTCGGGCTCAAATCCTATGACTCTATCTGCGCATCAAGAAGGCACGAGTAACCCACACATTTCCATGAACGTATTGCGAACTACTATGGAATGCTCACTTACCTGTACAAGATAGATTTTCGAGCTTCTCCGTGTGCTTCCTGTGCTACAAGCCTGGCTCTAACAAATCTTTCAGAAGACAGCAGCGATAAGCTGAGCCAGGCCGTTCCAGAATACTTACTACAGACTAGCATGGTAAATATATAACATTTATCCTTTCTGACTAGATGCGATAGGGCTAGTTACAGGTTTCTTTTCTCTATCAACAGACCAGAGTTTCCAGTTAATGATTCAGAGAGCACTAGGCTTTTGTCTCTGCTCACCAATTACTGAAGACGTCCTTGTAATTTTCTTTTCCTCTGCGTAGCAATATGTTAAAATTCAGCGGGTCGTCCACTCTGATGTGCGCTTACTTTCAGATGATATCGATAGATATAGCAACCATCAGACAGGAATTGCCCCAGGATGGGTTTCAAGAAGGCCTCAGTGTTTTTAGGGACCTAGTTGCATAATACCTTTTTCCCCATTTTGATCCCGCATCTCCGGGTTATAGGATGAGGCAGCACAAGTAATGTGCTTAATTAAAAAACTATCCAGTCAGTAGTACCCAATGATACCTTTCCAACGCCGGCATGTTACGCTTACTGGAAATAACTCATTCTTTCAGAATATTCTTTATCATGTTTAATGATAAACCTTGAATGTGGTTAAGAACTTGCACAGGACTTGTGGGTGATGCATTCCTGGTGAAGAAAAGCATGACTTTCAGAAATGAAAGGAAATGAAGGAATCACTTAGGACATCAATTGTTTCATTTGAGCAGTCAAAACATATCAAACTATAATCTATACACATATCAATATTATCTATATTGTATGTAGATGTTTATGTTTTCCATGTTTATACAGCATATGTTTTTTTTATTCTTTTTTCATCTTTTATATTCTTTATTTGAATATTTTCTTATTCATAATCTATATGTTTTTATAGGCTTCATATTACGTTATTCACATTTCATACTCTTCATTGAATACACTAGTTTCTTTTTGAAATGCTTTTTAATGCATTCTATCATATCTGAAAAAAAGCTACTTTTTTCATTCATTTTAACATTCCTTTTTAACTGTACCCAAATGAGGATAGGTTCCCTGCTGATTCTGGTCCCTCTTAAGGTTTCTTCCTATTACCATCTCAGGGAGTTTTTCCTTGCCACTGTAGCCATCGTTCTCGGCTTGCTCATCAGGGACAGTCTTATCATTTTGATTCATACATGTTCACTTCTCAAACAAACTTATATAATTATTTTGATTGTGTAAAGCTGCTTTGCGACAATGTCAATTGTTAAAAGCGCTATACAAATAAAATTGAATTTTAGTCAATTTTATTGAATTTGAACTCCGTGTCGATACATGAGTGTGTAAATCAGCTTTCAGTTGAAGTAAAAAATTAGATTTCTTGTAATGATTTATTACCAACCTGAAGAAAACGTCATGTAATGCAAACTTATTTTTGATTACCTGACCAAGGTGGTTTAAAGATGCTTCTGTAAACAGACGCATGTGCAATAATAATTTATAAATAGTGTGACAAAAATATTTTGCTGAACTTTATTTTACTTAACGAATTACAAGTGTTAAAAAATCTTTTTGATTCTAAGCTGAACAACGAAGAACTCATCTGCGATAATCGATGCGTTAAAGAATGTCCTTTGTTTAAATGTTCTTTTTCACTTTGTTGAAAATTTGAGGGTATGTCAAAACAAATTTTATGGTACAGTAAATCACCACATTTGTTATCACCATTTATCATAAAAATGTCATCAATGTGTTTGAGTTGCTAGGACTTGATCATGTAAGATGTTTCAAGAATTCCTTTTTCTTCTGGATAGCATAGTTCACACTCGAAGAAATACTTTCAATTTAGTAGACTAAAGAGACAGGTGACTGAAGGGTCGCATCAGTGGGGATAATGTTAACTCCAGAAATAATGGACAGTGGATTTTCTTGCAAAGACAATTGCATGGCAAAAACAACCATACGAATAATGCACATAAAAACTGTAGTAAAATGTCTTTCAGAACAGATTACTTCATTAGGAAAATCATCCGAAATTATTAGAATACGACTCAATTATGTCATATGTCATATTATAAGACATTCAGAGACAGATTGGCCTCTGCCCTTTCCTCTCCGTATGCTGACTCGTTGTGCTTGCTGATGAGACCCTCCACTGTCGTTTCATCAGCAGTCTTGATGATGTATAATAATTTATAATAATAATTTATCAATAGTGTGACAAAAATATTTTGTTTATTTATTTCTTTATTTTACTTAACGAATTACAAGTGTTAAAAAATCTTTTGGATTCTAAGCTGAATAACGAAGAACTCACCTGCGTTCATCGATGCGTTAAAGAATGTCCTTTGTTTAAATATTCTTTTTCACTTTGTTGAAAATTTGAGGGTATGTCAAAACAAAATTTATGTATGTCTAAAATTTGTTTTGACATACCCTCAAATTTTCAACAAAGGGAAAAAGAATATTTAAACAAAGGACATTCTTTAACGCATTCTTTAATGGATTACTGTACCATAAAATTTGTTTTGACATACCCCCATTTGTTATCACCATTCATCATTTATTTAGCATACATGGTGATAAACAACTTTTTTCTTATTCTTATTCAAATTTTGAGCATATATTTCAAATAATGACATTTTCCTACACATTCATGCATTATAGCACACATGCTTTAAAACAACTTTTTTTCTCATTCTTTTTTCTCATTTAGAGCATGCAACCTGAATATGAACTCATTTTGTATTTTGTTTAAAATAAGTATGAATCTCAAAGGAATGATATTATCCAACACATTCATGCATAATACCATACATGCTCAAAAAC
>QNUK01001883.1:0-24594 GCA_013621035.1 Clarias magur | reverse complement strand
GAAAAAGACTAACAAAAAAGTAGTTATTCAACATTTATGCCCGAATGCATGAAAGTGTTGGAAATGATGATTCCTTGCACTTTTATGCTCCGCCTGATGAGATAAAGCGTTTGCCGTGTTCTTGGCGCTGTCCGACCTCAGGAAAGCGGTTTTTTCACACAACTAAGGCATGGTCATGTAAAAGACACAAAACCTATTAATATGCACTTTTTATGATCAAAATGGGAAGAAGACTAACAAAAAAGATGTTATTCAACATTTATGCCCTAATGCATGAAAGTGTTGGAAATTATCATTCCTTTGACTTTTATGCGTCTCATGATGGGAGAAAGCGTTTGCCGTGTTCTTAACGCTCTACGAGCTCAGAAAAGCGGTTTTCTCACACAACTAAGGCATAGTGATGTAAAACACACAAAATGAGTTTATATACACTTTTTAATTATCAAAAAGTGAAAAGGACTAACAAAAAGTAGTTATTCAACATTTATGCCCGAATGCATGAAAGTGTTGGAAATGATGATTCCTTGCACTTTTATGCTCCGCCTGATGAGATAAAGCGTTTGCCGTGTTCTTAGCGCTGTCCGACCTCAGGAAAGCGGTTTTCTCACACAACTAAGGCATGGTCATGTAAAAGACCCAAAACCTATTAATATGCACTTTTTATGATCAAAATGTGAAAAATACTAATAAAAAAGATGTTACTCAACATTTATGCCCTAATGCATGAAAGTGTTGGAAATTATCATTCCTTTCACTTTTATGCGTCTCATGATGGGAGAAAGCGTTTGCCGTGTTCTTAACGCTGTACGAGCTCAGGAAAGCGGTTTTCTCACACAACTAAGGCATGGTCATGTAAAACACACAAAATGAGTTTATATACACTTTTTTGATGATCAAAATGTGAAATAGACTAACAAAAAGTAGTTATTCAACATTTATGCCCGAATGCATGAAAGTGTTGGAAATGATGATTCCTTTCACTTTTATGCTTCGCCTGATGAGATAAAGCGTTTGCCGTGTTCTTAGCGCTGTCCGACCTCAGGGAAGCGGTTTTCTCACATAACTAAGGCATGGGCATGTAAAACACACAAAATGAGTTCATATGCACTTTCAAAGCTAAAGAATGTGAAAAAGATTAACAACAAAGTAGACATGCAACATTCATGCCAGAATCCATGAAAGTATTGGAAATGATCATCCGTTTCACTTTTATGGTTCGCCTGATGAATAAAGCGTTTGCCGTGTTCTTAGCGCTGTCCGACCTCAGGAAAGCGGTTTTCTCACATAACTAAGGCATAATATTGCCGTAAAAGACACAAAACCTATTAATATGCACTTTTATGATCAAAATGTGAAATAGACTAACAAAAAGTAGTTATTCAACATTTATGCCCGAATGCATGAAAGTGTTGGAAATGATGATTCCTTTGACTTTTATGCGTCTCATGATGGGAGAAAGCGTTTGCCGTGTTCTTAACGCTCTACGAGCTCAGAAAAGCGGTTTTCTCACACAACTAAGGCATAGTGATGTAAAACACACAAAATGAGTTTATATACACTTTTTTATTATCAAAAAGTGAAAAGGACTAACAAAAAGTAGTTATTCAACATTTATGCCCGAATGCATGAAAGTGTTGGAAATGATGATTCCTTGCACTTTTATGCTCCGCCTGATGAGATAAAGCGTTTGCCGTGTTCTTAGCGCTGTCCGACCTCAGGAAAGCGGTTTTCTCACACAACTAAGGCATGGCCATGTAAAAGACCCAAAACCTATTAATATGCACTTTTTATGATCAAAATGTGAAAAATACTAATAAAAAAGATGTTACTCAACATTTATGCCCTAATGCATGAAAGTGTTGGAAATTATCATTCCTTTCACTTTTATGCGTCTCATGATGGGAGAAAGCGTTTGCCGTGTTCTTAACGCTGTACGAGCTCAGGAAAGCGGTTTTCTCACACAACTAAGGCATGGTCATGTAAAACACACAAAATGAGTTTATATACACTTTTTTGATGATCAAAATGTGAAATAGACTAACAAAAAGTAGTTATTCAACATTTATGCCCGAATGCATGAAAGTGTTGGAAATGATGATTCCTTGCACTTTTATGGTCCGCCTGATGAGATAAAGCGTTTGCCGTGTTCTTAGCGCTGTCCGACCTCAGGAAAGCGGTTTTCTCACACAACTAAGGCATGGACATGTGAAACACACAAAATGAATTCATATGCACTTTTAAAGCTGAAAATGTGAAAAAGACTGACAAAAAGTAGTTATTCAACATTTATGCCCGAATGCATGAAAGTGTTGGAAATGATGATTCCTTGCACTTTTATGCTCCGTCTGATGAGATAAAGCGTTTGCCGTGTTCTTAGCGCTGTCCGACCTCAGGAAAGCGGTTTTTTCACACAACTAAGGCATGGTCATGTAAAAGACCCAAAACCTATTAATATGCACTTTTTATGATCAAAATGTGAAAAATACTAATAAAAAAGATGTTACTCAACATTTATGCCCTAATGCATGAAAGTGTTGGAAATTATCATTCCTTTCACTTTTATGCGTCTCATGATGGGAGAAAGCGTTTGCCGTGTTCTTAACGCTGTACGAGCTCAGGAAAGCGGTTTTCTCACACAACTAAGGCATGGTCATGTAAAACACACAAAATGAGTTTATATACACTTTTTTGATGATCAAAATGTGAAATAGACTAACAAAAAGTAGTTATTCAACATTTATGCCCGAATGCATGAAAGTGTTGGAAATGATGATTCCTTTCACTTTTATGCTTCGCCTGATGAGATAAAGCGTTTGCCGTGTTCTTAGCGCTGTCCGACCTCGGGAAAGCGGTTTTTTCACACAACTAAGGCATGGACATGGGAAACACACAAAATGAGTTTATATGCACTTTCAAAGTTGGAAATGTGAAAAAGACTAACAAAAAAGTAGTTATTTCAGTTTATCTGGTCGGTCAGTATGGACAATTTGTTAGATGCTTGTTGATCAGTGTGTTTGTGCGTGGGTTATTTATCCATTCAGTCTCAATGTTCTCAGTTATCTACTCAGATAGTAGACTGTGTATGTGTGTGTGTGTGTCTTTGTGTGTGTGTGTTTTTGTGTTTGTTTATCAGTCCAATCCCTTTTTTGTTGAGGAGATGGATGTCTTGTGACAAGACGCTGTTGCACAGTCAGGATGTGATTGACCGAATGCTTTGCTATCTTTTTTATGGCAGGAGAGTGAAGAGTGAGTGTCATCTGTATGTCCAATAAGCCACAAGGTTGGTGGCTTTGCAGATGCAGCATGTGGTTTAAATGTCTTCGCTAGACGGAAAAGAGACCCCGGTGAGCTCCTTTGCTGTTCTCACTATCCGCTGTAAGGTCTTGCGGTCCGAGAGGAACACCATACACTGATGCAGCTCCTCAGGATTCTCTCGATAGTCCTTCTATAGAAAGTGGTAAGGGTTGGTGGTGGAAACTGGGCCATCCTCAGCCTTCTCTGGAAGAGATGTTTGTAATGGTCTCGTGTACAAGGAGCTGGTATTGAGGGACTGAGTAAGGTTCTCCTCCAGATGGCCAACCAGGAATTTGGTGCTGTTGACGATCTCCACACAGGAGCAGTTGATATTCATCAGAGAGTGGCCGCTCTGTCTCCTCCTGAAGTCAACAACCATGTTTTTTATTTTAGCAACGTTCAGAAACAGGTTGTTATGCTGCCTACACCAGACCGCCTACACCTCTGCATCGTTAGCCGTTAGCCTCTGCAATTCGAGGACTGGAATGGAGCCGTCACAGGCGAGTGACGGTGAGTTTCTCTTGGTGATGTCCTTTTGGTGGTGATGGTTTGTATGCCCTGCCACATGACTGAATGAGCATTCTCTGGGCCTGCGCACGCTTCGACTCTCTATGACCTGGGACAGTTTGGCCCTTGCTGTTCTGAAGGTGAAGTCTAGGGTCTTCACAAGTGCACAAGTAAATCCAGTAAAGTTTCTAGTTGGTCGTGAGATGATGTTCTTGGAGACAGCGACATCATCGGTGTACTGGTTGAAGTAGCTGGTCACTGATGAAGTGTACTCCCCGAAGTCAATGAAGTTGCCATAAGTTGCAGCCTTCCAAACAGTGTTCTCAAAACAACAGTGCAGGCTTCTGGTGGCCAGGTTTTCACCTGCTTCAGAACCAGGTGTCCCTGAATCATCAACTGTAAACACTGGTCGGTTGATCAAGAACACAAACCTGTAACTAGGAATTTCACATCTAGGCAGAGATGATAGGTGTCACAGATTTACCATGCTTGGCTACAGTAGGTAATTCCTGGAACTCCGAATATGGCCGGCTCAACTTATCGCTGCTGTTTGCTGCGAACTTTGCGAAGAGCCACAAAGAATGAAAATCACCAAGGAATGAAAAGCACACAGACAAGGCTGAAGGTCAGTATGATGAGTGTGAATGCAGAATGGTGAGCATTCCGCAGTAGGCCGCAGTACGTTTGTTGAAATTAATTCTTTACTCATGACACTTTGTCAAGCAGTTAGGGTCATAGGGTCTGAGCTATTTGAACCACCCACAACCACATTTCCCAGTTTTTCACAAACATGTGGATTAATTCTCAGGTATTCTCAAAAAGGAAGGGCTAAAAACTTCCACCCTCAGCCCCACTAAGAACCTAGGATGATCAATCTACTCTGCGTAGGCCCCAATTTGGCCACCGTCTACCCATGTTCTCAGAGCAAGAGCCCAAGGCCCAGAGCCTCACCCACGACATTGGGTCTGAAAGTTCTCCCAAGAACCTCCTGCTGAATATGAATGCCAAGAAGTACATCGGGCCATATAAGATACAACTAGCATTCATTTCAGTTGCTTACCACCGGTCATTCTCTGGTCGATGAAGATAAACCCCACCTCAAGCTTGTTCAACCCAGTCCTGTGCAGCCCTCTGGAAGGTACATTGAACAGTCGTGGGTCTCAGGCTGGCGCATGCCATACAATGGTCTGGAAGTCCACCAAGAAGTTCTCTCAGAAAATGAAAACCTAGAAGTTGGCCCTGCAGCCTTTTCAAATAAAAAGAAGAAATATATTTGAAAACAATGATGAGCGGGCCCAAGCATCTGTGCCATAGGTACCCGGGCGCACTGCACAACCTGAGTGACTTTTGAGCATGCTGAGACCCCTAAAACCCACTGGACAATGATGTCTCTAAATATGGCTTAAGTTTAAGTCATTGTCAAGGTCTATGTGTCATTGCTAGTGATTGCTTGGTGATGACTGTAATGGCGCAGGTGCTTGGGCCTGGTCTTCATTTGTCTAGTGTGCATAGGATGTGTACTGTATGTGTAGGATAAGTAGTTTGTGTGTGTCAGTGTTTGTTTATAGTGTATGTGCGCATGTGTGTGAGAATATATGTGTGTGTATTATGTGTAGTGTGTGTAGTATGTGTATGTGTGTGTCGTGTGTGTCTGTGTCATCTGTCACACCTACAGCAGGTGTGTGTGTGTGTGTGTGTGTGTGAGTGTGGGGTGTGTTTAGGATATGTAAGTAAAGTTTGTGTATTGTGTGAGTGTCTTTAGGCAATTACAGTGTAATTTGTGGAGTTCATGTCTGTGCAGTGTATGTGTGTGTGTTTTTGTGTATATGTGGTGTTTTTTATTTTAAGATGTATGTGTCCTGTGTGAGTGTGTGTGTTTGGAGACATTTTTGTCTGGTGTGTTCAGAGAAGGCCAAATGGCTGTATGATATGCTAGGTGGTGAGCGTTCCATAGTAGGCCTCGGTACATTTGTGGAAATGGGTCGGTTACTTGTGCCATCTTGTCAAGCAGATAGAATCATAGGGTCTGAGCTATCTCATCCACCAACAACCCCCTTCCCCAGTGTCTGACAAACAGCTGGACTTATAGGAGGTATTCTCAAAGAGGAAGGGACAAAAACTGCACTCCTCCTCCCACAAAGAACCTAGGAGTGCATGATCAATTTGCTCCCTGCAGCCAGTTTGGCTACCATGTACCCACGTTCCCAGAGCAAGCCCTCAAGACCCAGAGCCTCACCTAGAACAGTGGGTCTAGAAGTTTCACCAAGAACCTGCTGCTAAAGGTTGATGTCAAGAACGTACATCGGTACGTCGGGCCATCGGGCAATTTTGGTTGCTTAACGCCACTCAGTCCCCAGTTAATTAAGATAAACACCGCTTGCTCATGCCAGTACTGTGCCGCATACATGGTCAGTCAAGGAACACTTATGCGTCCAAGGCAGACAGATAGTATTCCCCGGTCTGGTTGTCCACCGAGGAGCTCTCTGAAGATGAAGGCCAAGAAGTTCGCCATGCGGCTTTTTCAAATAAAAAGAATAAATATAATTACAAGCAATGCAACCACGGGGGCGCAATCCAGTGTCTTCTTGTGCCAGTCCCAAGTCTGGATAAATGCAGAGGGCATCCGACGTAAAACATTTGCCAAATCAATGATGCGAATAACAAATATCATTTCCATACCGGATCGGTCGCGGCCCGGGTTAACAACGAGCGACATCAGTGCTGTTGACCTACAGGCTGCTGGTGGAAATTAGGACCAACTACTGTTGATCGAAAAAGGATGAGGAGGAAGGCGTGTTTGAAAGCAGAGAGAGAAAAGGAAGGGTATGCGTTTAGGAGTGATAGTAGGGACTTTGAATGTTTGGACTATGACAGGGAAGGAAGAGAGTTGGTTGACATGGTAATCATTATCTATAATAATTATAATAATACTACTTTAGAAAGCGTAGTGGCAGCTTGGTTAAGGGTGAGCATTTGTGAACAGCAATATGGTTTCATACCTAGAAAGAGTCCAACAGTTGTAGTATTTGCTTTGAGGATGCTGATGGAGAAGTACATAGAAGGTAATATAAAGTTGCATTGTATCTGTGTGTGTGTGTGTGTGTGTGTGTGTGTGTGTGTGTGTGTGTGTGTGTGTGTGTGTGTGTGTGTGTGTGTGTGTATGCGTGTAGGTGTGTGTGTGTGCTTGTTTGTATGTATGTTTGAGGTTGCGACATGTGTGAGTGTAATATGTATAATATGTGTGTAGCAAAAAAGAAATTTTAATAAGAGTGAGGTGAGGTGGGCATTACAGAGGATGAAGAGTGCAAACGGTGTTCGTCCTGTGCTGTAGGTGTGACAGAAGAGTTCAAGGTGGAGGTGGGTCTGCATCAAAGATCAGCTCTAATCCACCTTTTGTTTGCTCTGGTAATGGACAGGATGACAGATGAGATTAAACAGGACTGTGGACTATGATGTTTGCAGATGACATTGTGCTTTGTAGCAAGAGCAGGGAACAGGTGGAGGAAAATTTACGACCTCTTAAACAAATGTGACATAAGTTTAATGGCTGGATGTGTCTTTCTTGTTAGCTGTCACCCAATGTAAAATGGGTTTCATGGCAACTGAAATGCTTGAGCAGGTCATTGTTTTTGTAGGATTCTAGAATGTGTGTAGACATGTGTGTAGACATGCGTAAGATGTGTTTGAGACATGTGTGTTTGTCTGTGGTTCTGATTTGTCGTGTTTATTTATGATTTGTACTGTGTGTGTGCTATGTGTGATTGGGATGTGAGTATGTTTTTGTAGTGAGCGTCTGTGTTTACATATGTCTAGCAAGCATGTGTAATGGTTGTGTGTATGTGTAAGTCTAGGATGTAAGTGTGTAGTATGTTTGAATATAGTGTTTATAGATTGTAGTGTGTGTGTGTGTGTGTGTGTGTGTGTGTGTGCTTGTGTGTGTGTGTGTGTGTGTGTGTGTGTGTGTGTGTGTGTGTGTGTGTGTGTGTGTGTGTGTGTGTGTGTGTGTGTGTGTGTGTGTGTGTGTGTGTGTGTGTGTGTGTGTGTGTGTGTGTGTGTGTGTGTGTGTGTGTGTGTGTGTGTGTGTGTGTGTGTGTGTGTGTGTGTGTGTGTGTGTGTGTGTGTGTGTGTGTGTGTGTGTGTGTGTGTGTGTGTGTGTGTGTGTTCAATATGTGTTTGAATTCCTGGAACTGTCCGACTCAAATAATCGCTTCTTTCTGATGCAAACTTTGCTAGGAATCACCATTGTGGCACAGAAATTAAAAACACACAGAGACCTGCTGTATGATGTGCTAAGTGGTGAGCGTTCCATAATAGGCAGCAATACATTTGTGGAAATGCTTGGGATACACGTGGCATTTTGTCGAGCAGATAGAGTCATAGCACCTACGCTATCTAAAACATCCACAACCTCCTTCCCCAGTCTTTCACAAACAGGTGGACTTAAAGTAGGTATTCTCAAAGAGGAAGGGCCAAAAACTTGGATCAATCTGCTCCAAAAGTTGACTACCCATGCTTCCGGAGGAAGCCCCCAATACCATGAGCCTCACCCAGAACAGTGTTCCCCAACAGGAGTTCCCCAAAAATACTTCCGGTTAGGCGTTAGATGGGGTAAAGCGTGTTTACGGAATAATAATATAAGGATCATAGGAATTTCAGAAGACAAACCCTGTACCACCCTAGATGTCTCAGAATTGCTCAAAAAAGTCCTTAATACGGACAGGGACGTTATGGTTGACAGATGACATCGCACGCTGCAGACCAAGCCCAAGCCGGGAGAGCGTCCACGAGCGGTTGTGGCGAGGTTGCATTACCACTCAGACTGTACTGCGGCTCTGCAGCGTGCGCGGGAAGTGAGGCAGTTTAAATTTGATGATATGAAAATTAGCATCTTTCCGGATCTCACTGTAAAAACTGTTCGTGCTCGATCTGCCTTCAATGATGTCCGTCAGCAGCTGCGGAAGATTCCGGGGGTGAAATTTGGATCTCTTCATCCAGTCAAGCTGCGTGTTACTTACGATGGAGTGGAGAAACAGTTTAACTCACCAGACTTGGCTAAAGAATATGTCAGTAGTTTATCATCTCAACGAACAGAACCAAATATTTCATGAGTATCTGAGCATGTGAGTGGGGTGAAGTAGTTTCTCGATACTACTGTGCTGTAGGATTACTATTATTATTATTATTATTATTATTATTATTATTATTAAGTTATTATTAAGTTATTATGGTCCAGACTCTGTTTAAAGGGTTTTCCAGGGTTTTCCAGAAGATATTATGAAGAGTCTGGTCATAGTCTTTGTCAGAGTTTCTTGATTGAAGTATATGTGTATGTATGGTGTTGGTGGCTAAGTTGGAGTAAAATGGGCTTAATGTTGCAATGATTGAGATATTGTGCATTTCTGTTATTAGTAATTAGTGGGACAATCTGCAGGGTTCCATCTTTTTTCTTTGGTTTGTAATCGTGAGAGTGAGGAGTATGGGTTGGCTCCAACTGGAGTCTGCACATAGTTTCACATCAACTAGTGATGTGAATATTGGTTGTGCTTATGGGTGGGATTGTTTGCGTGGGGTGGGTGTTTGGTTTTTTGCTTGTTTTTTGTTTGCCTGTTTTTTGTGTCTTTGGTTTTTGTTTTGTTTCACAGATTTCGCAGAAATATGTCTTTGATTTTGTTTTTCAGTAGATTAGTGGAGTAGATGACAAATATTTCTGGTTCTTTGTCCAATCCAGCCTATTCGACAATTAACACAATTAACATGGAATGTTAAAGGCATTGGAAATCCAATTAAAAGGTCAAAGATCTTTTCTCATTTGAAGAGGCTAAGTGCTGATATAGTATTTTTGCAGGAGACACACTTAAGAAGTCAGGATCAGATTAAACTGAAATGCCCCTGGGTCAGCGAAGTTTTTCACTCAAATTTCAATTCCAGAGCTAGAGGGGTTGCAATACTAATTAACATGAGGGTTCAGTTTATTTGTGATAAGGTAATAGCTAACAAAAATGGAAGATACTTGATCGTTGTTGGCTTGCTGTTACGGAAACCTGTACTTCTTGTTAAGGCCTGTGTCATTGATGTCAAGGTCAGTTGCAGAGTTTATGTCTAGCAATGGATGTGTTGACCCTTGGAGTTTCTATAATACCTCAAGCTAAGACATTTTCCTTTTTCTCCCAAGTGCATCAGTCATATTCCCGCATTGATTATTCTTTTATAGATAGCTTATTACTTTCTAAAGTAACATCAGTTTCATACCACGCTATTGTTATTTCTGATCATGCTCTCTTCAGCGTTGATATGCAGTTGTCTGTACAACCTCCATATTCTTCATCGTGGAGGTTTAAATTCTCTGCTTTTGTCTGATGAAAAATTTATAGATTTTATTGCAACATCAATTGATGACTTTATGGCTACAAACCAGGACGGCACAGTTTCTTATTCCTTACTGTGGGAGAAACTTAAGGCATATCTCCGAGGGCAGATTATTTCTTATTCTGCAAATGTAAATAGATGTCGCACTGCAAGAGTACGTGAGTTTACTTTTGCTATTCAGTAATGTCAATCATCTCAGTGTACTTTAAGTCACATGTTTTTCACTTGTTCTAAACTGCAAAATTACTGGGTTAACTATTTTACAGTGATGTCCAAGGTGCTCAGGGTTGATATTGATCTTTGCCCTGCTATTGCAATTTTTGGGGTTCAACGGGTCTGGTCTCAGTTCAGTTCCAAACAACTGGACATTTTGGCATTGACCTCTTTAATAGCTAGGGGCCGTATTCTGATTCACTGGAAATCTACCAAAACTCCTAGTGCATGTCAATGGCTTATCTGAGTGAATGTGTATGCGTGTGTGTGTGTGTGTGTGTGTGTGTGTGTGTGTGTGTGTGTGTGTGTGTGTGTGTGTGTGTGTGTGTGTGTGTGTGTATGTGTGTGTGTGTGTGTGTGTGTGTGTGTCTGTGTGTCTGTGTGTCTGTGTGTGGGAGTGTGTGTGTGTGGGTGTGTGTGTCTGTTTGTGTGTGTGTGTGTGTGTGTGTGTGTGTGTGTGTGTGTGTGTGTGTGTGTGTGTGTGTGTGTGTGTGTGTGTGTGTGTGTGTGTGTGTGTGTGTGTGTGTGTGTGTGTGTGTGTGTGTGTGTGTGTGTGTGTGTGTGTGTGTGTGTGTGTGTGTGTGTGTGTGTTTGTGTGTGTACTCAGCATGAAAGTCAGAATGCATGACCGTGTTGGGAATGATCATTCCTTTTACTTTTATACTTCTCATGATGAGATAAAGCGTTTACAGTGTTCTTAGCGCTGTACGAGCTCAGGAAAGCGGTTTTCTCACACAACTAAGACATGGACATGAAAAACACACAAAACGTATTAATATGCACTTTTTTATGATCAAAAAAGACTAACAAAAAAGTCCTACTCAACATTTATGCTATGTTGGAAATGATCATTCCTTTCACTTTCATGCATCTCAGGAAGACAGACAGCGGTTGCCGTGTTCTTAGCGCTGTACGAGCTCTGGAAAGCGGTTTTCTCACACAACTAAGGCATGATCATGTAAAACACACAAAATGAGTTTATATGCACTTTCAAAGCTCAAACTGTAAACAAGACTAACAAAAAAGTAGTTATTCAATATCTGTGCAATAATGTCTGAACGTGTTGGAAATGATCATCCCTTTCACTTTTATGCGTATCATGATGAGATAAAGCGTTTGCCGTGTCCTTAGCGCTGTACGAGCTCAGGAAAGCGGTTTTCTAACATAATTAAGGCATGGTCATTTAAAACACACAAAACCTATTAATATGCATTGTTTATGATCAAAATGGGAAAAAGACTAACAAAAAAGTAGTTATTCAACATTTATGCCCGAATGCATGAAAGTGTTGGAAATGATGATTCCTTGCACTTTTATGCTCCGCCTGATGAGATAAAGCGTTTGCCGTGTTCTTAGCGCTGTCCGACCTCAGGAAAGCGGTTTTTTCACACAACTAAGGCATGGTCATGTAAAAGACACAAAACCTATTAATATGCACTTTTTATGATCAAAATGTGAAGAAGACTAACAAAAAAGATGTTATTCAACATTTATGCCCTAATGCATGAAAGTGTTGGAAATTATCATTCCTTTGACTTTTATGCGTCTCATGATGGGAGAAAGCGTTTGCCGTGTTCTTAACGCTCTACGAGCTCAGGAAAGCGGTTTTCTCACACAACTAAGGCATAGTGATGTAAAACACACAAAATGAGTTTATATACACTTTTTTATTATCAAAAAGTGAAAAGGACTAACAAAAAGTAGTTATTCAACATTTATGCCCGAATGCATGAAAGTGTTGGAAATGATGATTCCTTGCACTTTTATGCTCCGCCTGATGAGATAAAGCGTTTGCCGTGTTCTTAGCGCTGTCCGACCTCAGGAAAGCGGTTTTCTCACACAACTAAGGCATGGTCATGTAAAAGACCCAAAACCTATTAATATGCACTTTTTATGATCAAAATGTGAAAAATACTAATAAAAAAGATGTTACTCAACATTTATGCCCTAATGCATGAAAGTGTTGGAAATTATCATTCCTTTCACTTTTATGCGTCTCATGATGGGAGAAAGCGTTTGCCGTGTTCTTAACGCTGTACGAGCTCAGGAAAGCGGTTTTCTCACACAACTAAGGCATGGTCATGTAAAACACACAAAATGAGTTTATATACACTTTTTTGATGATCAAAATGTGAAATAGACTAACAAAAAGTAGTTATTCAACATTTATGCCCGAATGCATGAAAGTGTTGGAAATGATGATTCCTTGCACTTTTATGGTCCGCCTGATGAGATAAAGCGTTTGCCGTGTTCTTAGCGCTGTCCGACCTCAGGAAAGCGGTTTTCTCACACAACTAAGGCATGGACATGTGAAACACACAAAATGAATTCATATGCACTTTTAAAGCTGAAAATGTGAAAAAGACTGACAAAAAAGTAGTTATTCAACATTTATGCCCGAATGCATGAAAGTGTTGGAAATGATGATTCCTTGCACTTTTATGCTCCGTCTGATGAGATAAAGCGTTTGCCGTGTTCTTAGCGCTGTCCGACCTCAGGAAAGCGGTTTTTTCACACAACTAAGGCATGGTCATGTAAAAGACCCAAAACCTATTAATATGCACTTTTTATGATCAAAATGTGAAAAATACTAATAAAAAAGATGTTACTCAACATTTATGCCCTAATGCATGAAAGTGTTGGAAATTATCATTCCTTTCACTTTTATGCGTCTCATGATGGGAGAAAGCGTTTGCCGTGTTCTTAACGCTGTACGAGCTCAGGAAAGCGGTTTTCTCACACAACTAAGGCATGGTCATGTAAAACACACAAAATGAGTTTATATACACTTTTTTGATGATCAAAATGTGAAATAGACTAACAAAAAGTAGTTATTCAACATTTATGCCCGAATGCATGAAAGTGTTGGAAATGATGATTCCTTTCACTTTTATGCTTCGCCTGATGAGATAAAGCGTTTGCCGTGTTCTTAGCGCTGTCCGACCTCAGGAAAGCGGTTTTTTCACACAACTAAGGCATGGTCATGTGAAACACACAAAATGAGTTCGAATGCACATTCAAAGCTGAAAATGTGAAAAAGACCAACAAAAAAGTAGACATGCAACATTCATGCCAGAATCCATGAAAGTGTTGGAAATGATCATCCCTTTCACTTTTATGCTTCTAATGCTGAGAGAAAGCGTTTGCCGTGTTCTTAGCGCTGTACGAGCTCAGGAAAGCGGTTTCTTCACACAACTAAGACAGGTCATGTAAAACACACAAAATATATTAATATGCACTTTTTTATGCTCAAAATGTGAAAAAGACTAACAAAAAAGATGTCATTCAATATTTATGCCCGTATGAATGAAAGCGTTGGAAATGATCATTTCTTTCACTTTTATGCGTCTCATGATGAGAGAAAGCGTTTGCCGTGTCCTTAGCGCTGTACGACCTCAGGAAAGCTGTTTTTCTCACACAACTAAGGCATGGACATGGGAAACACACAAAATGAGTTTATATGCACTTTCAAAGTTGAAAATGTGAAAAAGACTAACAAAAAAGTAGTTATTTCAGTTTATCTGGTCGGTCAGTATGGACAATTTGTTAGATGCTTGTTGATCAGTGTGTTTGTGCGTGGGTTATTTATCCATTCAGTCTCAATGTTCTCAGTTATCTACTCAGATAGTAGACTGTGTATGTGTGTGTGTGTGTCTTTGTGTGTGTGTGTTTTTGTGTTTGTTTATCAGTCCAATCCCTTTTTTGTTGAGGAGATGGATGTCTTGTGACAAGACGCTGTTGCACAGTCAGGATGTGATTGACCGAATGCTTTGCTATCTTTTTTATGGCAGGAGAGTGAAGAGTGAGTGTCATCTGTATGTCCAATAAGCCACAAGGTTGGTGGCTTTGCAGATGCAGCATGTGGTTTAAATGTCTTCGCTAGACGGAAAAGAGACCCCGGTGAGCTCCTTTGCTGTTCTCACTATCCGCTGTAAGGTCTTGCGGTCCGAGAGGAACACCATACACTGATGCAGCTCCTCAGGATTCTCTCGATAGTCCTTCTATAGAAAGTGGTAAGGGTTGGTGGTGGAAACTGGGCCATCCTCAGCCTTCTCTGGAAGAGATGTTTGTAATGGTCTCGTGTACAAGGAGCTGGTATTGAGGGACTGAGTAAGGTTCTCCTCCAGATGGCCAACCAGGAATTTGGTGCTGTTGACGATCTCCACACAGGAGCAGTTGATATTCATCAGAGAGTGGCCGCTCTGTCTCCTCCTGAAGTCAACAACCATGTTTTTTATTTTAGCAACGTTCAGAAACAGGTTGTTATGCTGCCTACACCAGACCGCCTACACCTCTGCATCGTTAGCCGTTAGCCTCTGCAATTCGAGGACTGGAATGGAGCCGTCACAGGCGAGTGACGGTGAGTTTCTCTTGGTGATGTCCTTTTGGTGGTGATGGTTTGTATGCCCTGCCACATGACTGAATGAGCATTCTCTGGGCCTGCGCACGCTTCGACTCTCTATGACCTGGGACAGTTTGGCCCTTGCTGTTCTGAAGGTGAAGTCTAGGGTCTTCACAAGTGCACAAGTAAATCCAGTAAAGTTTCTAGTTGGTCGTGAGATGATGTTCTTGGAGACAGCGACATCATCGGTGTACTGGTTGAAGTAGCTGGTCACTGATGAAGTGTACTCCCCGAAGTCAATGAAGTTGCCATAAGTTGCAGCCTTCCAAACAGTGTTCTCAAAACAACAGTGCAGGCTTCTGGTGGCCAGGTTTTCACCTGCTTCAGAACCAGGTGTCCCTGAATCATCAACTGTAAACACTGGTCGGTTGATCAAGAACACAAACCTGTAACTAGGAATTTCACATCTAGGCAGAGATGATAGGTGTCACAGATTTACCATGCTTGGCTACAGTAGGTAATTCCTGGAACTCCGAATATGGCCGGCTCAACTTATCGCTGCTGTTTGCTGCGAACTTTGCGAAGAGCCACAAAGAATGAAAATCACCAAGGAATGAAAAGCACACAGACAAGGCTGAAGGTCAGTATGATGAGTGTGAATGCAGAATGGTGAGCATTCCGCAGTAGGCCGCAGTACGTTTGTTGAAATTAATTCTTTACTCATGACACTTTGTCAAGCAGTTAGGGTCATAGGGTCTGAGCTATTTGAACCACCCACAACCACATTTCCCAGTTTTTCACAAACATGTGGATTAATTCTCAGGTATTCTCAAAAAGGAAGGGCTAAAAACTTCCACCCTCAGCCCCACTAAGAACCTAGGATGATCAATCTACTCTGCGTAGGCCCCAATTTGGCCACCGTCTACCCATGTTCTCAGAGCAAGAGCCCAAGGCCCAGAGCCTCACCCACGACATTGGGTCTGAAAGTTCTCCCAAGAACCTCCTGCTGAATATGAATGCCAAGAAGTACATCGGGCCATATAAGATACAACTAGCATTCATTTCAGTTGCTTACCACCGGTCATTCTCTGGTCGATGAAGATAAACCCCACCTCAAGCTTGTTCAACCCAGTCCTGTGCAGCCCTCTGGAAGGTACATTGAACAGTCGTGGGTCTCAGGCTGGCGCATGCCATACAATGGTCTGGAAGTCCACCAAGAAGTTCTCTCAGAAAATGAAAACCTAGAAGTTGGCCCTGCAGCCTTTTCAAATAAAAAGAAGAAATATATTTGAAAACAATGATGAGCGGGCCCAAGCATCTGTGCCATAGGTACCCGGGCGCACTGCACAACCTGAGTGACTTTTGAGCATGCTGAGACCCCTAAAACCCACTGGACAATGATGTCTCTAAATATGGCTTAAGTTTAAGTCATTGTCAAGGTCTATGTGTCATTGCTAGTGATTGCTTGGTGATGACTGTAATGGCGCAGGTGCTTGGGCCTGGTCTTCATTTGTCTAGTGTGCATAGGATGTGTACTGTATGTGTAGGATAAGTAGTTTGTGTGTGTCAGTGTTTGTTTATAGTGTATGTGCGCATGTGTGTGAGAATATATGTGTGTGTATTATGTGTAGTGTGTGTAGTATGTGTATGTGTGTGTCGTGTGTGTCTGTGTCATCTGTCACACCTACAGCAGGTGTGTGTGTGTGTGTGTGTGTGTGAGTGTGGGGTGTGTTTAGGATATGTAAGTAAAGTTTGTGTATTGTGTGAGTGTCTTTAGGCAATTACAGTGTAATTTGTGGAGTTCATGTCTGTGCAGTGTATGTGTGTGTGTTTTTGTGTATATGTGGTGTTTTTTATTTTAAGATGTATGTGTCCTGTGTGAGTGTGTGTGTTTGGAGACATTTTTGTCTGGTGTGTTCAGAGAAGGCCAAATGGCTGTATGATATGCTAGGTGGTGAGCGTTCCATAGTAGGCCTCGGTACATTTGTGGAAATGGGTCGGTTACTTGTGCCATCTTGTCAAGCAGATAGAATCATAGGGTCTGAGCTATCTCATCCACCAACAACCCCCTTCCCCAGTGTCTGACAAACAGCTGGACTTATAGGAGGTATTCTCAAAGAGGAAGGGACAAAAACTGCACTCCTCCTCCCACAAAGAACCTAGGAGTGCATGATCAATTTGCTCCCTGCAGCCAGTTTGGCTACCATGTACCCACGTTCCCAGAGCAAGCCCTCAAGACCCAGAGCCTCACCTAGAACAGTGGGTCTAGAAGTTTCACCAAGAACCTGCTGCTAAAGGTTGATGTCAAGAACGTACATCGGTACGTCGGGCCATCGGGCAATTTTGGTTGCTTAACGCCACTCAGTCCCCAGTTAATTAAGATAAACACCGCTTGCTCATGCCAGTACTGTGCCGCATACATGGTCAGTCAAGGAACACTTATGCGTCCAAGGCAGACAGATAGTATTCCCCGGTCTGGTTGTCCACCGAGGAGCTCTCTGAAGATGAAGGCCAAGAAGTTCGCCATGCGGCTTTTTCAAATAAAAAGAATAAATATAATTACAAGCAATGCAACCACGGGGGCGCAATCCAGTGTCTTCTTGTGCCAGTCCCAAGTCTGGATAAATGCAGAGGGCATCCGACGTAAAACATTTGCCAAATCAATGATGCGAATAACAAATATCATTTCCATACCGGATCGGTCGCGGCCCGGGTTAACAACGAGCGACATCAGTGCTGTTGACCTACAGGCTGCTGGTGGAAATTAGGACCAACTACTGTTGATCGAAAAAGGATGAGGAGGAAGGCGTGTTTGAAAGCAGAGAGAGAAAAGGAAGGGTATGCGTTTAGGAGTGATAGTAGGGACTTTGAATGTTTGGACTATGACAGGGAAGGAAGAGAGTTGGTTGACATGGTAATCATTATCTATAATAATTATAATAATACTACTTTAGAAAGCGTAGTGGCAGCTTGGTTAAGGGTGAGCATTTGTGAACAGCAATATGGTTTCATACCTAGAAAGAGTCCAACAGTTGTAGTATTTGCTTTGAGGATGCTGATGGAGAAGTACATAGAAGGTAATATAAAGTTGCATTGTATCTGTGTGTGTGTGTGTGTGTGTGTGTGTGTGTGTGTGTGTGTGTGTGTGTGTGTGTGTGTGTGTGTGTGTGTGTGTGTGTGTATGCGTGTAGGTGTGTGTGTGTGTGCTTGTTTGTATGTATGTTTGAGGTTGCGACATGTGTGAGTGTAATATGTATAATATGTGTGTAGCAAAAAAGAAATTTTAATAAGAGTGAGGTGAGGTGGGCATTACAGAGGATGAAGAGTGCAAACGGTGTTCGTCCTGTGCTGTAGGTGTGACAGAAGAGTTCAAGGTGGAGGTGGGTCTGCATCAAAGATCAGCTCTAATCCACCTTTTGTTTGCTCTGGTAATGGACAGGATGACAGATGAGATTAAACAGGACTGTGGACTATGATGTTTGCAGATGACATTGTGCTTTGTAGCAAGAGCAGGGAACAGGTGGAGGAAAATTTACGACCTCTTAAACAAATGTGACATAAGTTTAATGGCTGGATGTGTCTTTCTTGTTAGCTGTCACCCAATGTAAAATGGGTTTCATGGCAACTGAAATGCTTGAGCAGGTCATTGTTTTTGTAGGATTCTAGAATGTGTGTAGACATGTGTGTAGACATGCGTAAGATGTGTTTGAGACATGTGTGTTTGTCTGTGGTTCTGATTTGTCGTGTTTATTTATGATTTGTACTGTGTGTGTGCTATGTGTGATTGGGATGTGAGTATGTTTTTGTAGTGAGCGTCTGTGTTTACATATGTCTAGCAAGCATGTGTAATGGTTGTGTGTATGTGTAAGTCTAGGATGTAAGTGTGTAGTATGTTTGAATATAGTGTTTATAGATTGTAGTGTGTGTGTGTGTGTGTGTGCTTGTGTGTGTGTGTGTGTGTGTGTGTGTGTGTGTGTGTGTGTGTGTGTGTGTGTGTGTGTGTGTGTGTGTGTGTGTGTGTGTGTGTGTGTGTGTGTGTGTGTGTGTGTGTGTGTGTGTGTGTGTGTGTGTGTGTGTGTGTGTGTGTGTGTGTGTGTGTGTGTGTGTGTGTGTGTGTGTGTGTGTGTGTGTGTGTGTGTGTGTGTGTGTGTGTGTGTGTGTGTGTGTGTGTGTGTGTGTGTGTTCAATATGTGTTTGAATTCCTGGAACTGTCCGACTCAAATAATCGCTTCTTTCTGATGCAAACTTTGCTAGGAATCACCATTGTGGCACAGAAATTAAAAACACACAGAGACGACAGAAGAGCTGTATGATGTGCTAAGTGGTGAGCGTTCCATAATAGGCAGCAATACATTTGTGGAAATGCTTGGGATACACGTGGCATTTTGTCGAGCAGATAGAGTCATAGCACCTACGCTATCTAAAACATCCACAACCTCCTTCCCCAGTCTTTCACAAACAGGTGGACTTAAAGTAGGTATTCTCAAAGAGGAAGGGCCAAAAACTTGGATCAATCTGCTCCAAAAGTTGACTACCCATGCTTCCGGAGGAAGCCCCCAATACCATGAGCCTCACCCAGAACAGTGTTCCCCAACAGGAGTTCCCCAAAAATACTTCCGGTTAGGCGTTAGATGGGGTAAAGCGTGTTTACGGAATAATAATATAAGGATCATAGGAATTTCAGAAGACAAACCCTGTACCACCCTAGATGTCTCAGAATTGCTCAAAAAAGTCCTTAATACGGACAGGGACGTTATGGTTGACAGATGACATCGCACGCTGCAGACCAAGCCCAAGCCGGGAGAGCGTCCACGAGCGGTTGTGGCGAGGTTGCATTACCACTCAGACTGTACTGCGGCTCTGCAGCGTGCGCGGGAAGTGAGGCAGTTTAAATTTGATGATATGAAAATTAGCATCTTTCCGGATCTCACTGTAAAAACTGTTCGTGCTCGATCTGCCTTCAATGATGTCCGTCAGCAGCTGCGGAAGATTCCGGGGGTGAAATTTGGATCTCTTCATCCAGTCAAGCTGCGTGTTACTTACGATGGAGTGGAGAAACAGTTTAACTCACCAGACTTGGCTAAAGAATATGTCAGTAGTTTATCATCTCAACGAACAGAACCAAATATTTCATGAGTATCTGAGCATGTGAGTGGGGTGAAGTAGTTTCTCGATACTACTGTGCTGTAGGATTACTATTATTATTATTATTATTATTATTATTATTATTAAGTTATTATTAAGTTATTATGGTCCAGACTCTGTTTAAAGGGTTTTCCAGGGTTTTCCAGAAGATATTATGAAGAGTCTGGTCATAGTCTTTGTCAGAGTTTCTTGATTGAAGTATATGTGTATGTATGGTGTTGGTGGCTAAGTTGGAGTAAAATGGGCTTAATGTTGCAATGATTGAGATATTGTGCATTTCTGTTATTAGTAATTAGTGGGACAATCTGCAGGGTTCCATCTTTTTTCTTTGGTTTCTAATCGTGAGAGTGAGGAGTATGGGTTGGCTCCAACTGGAGTCTGCACATAGTTTCACATCAACTAGTGATGTGAATATTGGTTGTGCTTATGGGTGGGATTGTTTGCGTGGGGTGGGTGTTTGGTTTTTTGCTTGTTTTTTGTTTGCCTGTTTTTTGTGTCTTTGGTTTTTGTTTTGTTTCACAGATTTCGCAGAAATATGTCTTTGATTTTGTTTTTCAGTAGATTAGTGGAGTAGATGACAAATATTTCTGGTTCTTTGTCCAATCCAGCCTATTCGACAATTAACACAATTAACATGGAATGTTAAAGGCATTGGAAATCCAATTAAAAGGTCAAAGATCTTTTCTCATTTGAAGAGGCTAAGTGCTGATATAGTATTTTTGCAGGAGACACACTTAAGAAGTCAGGATCAGATTAAACTGAAATGCCCCTGGGTCAGCGAAGTTTTTCACTCAAATTTCAATTCCAGAGCTAGAGGGGTTGCAATACTAATTAACATGAGGGTTCAGTTTATTTGTGATAAGGTAATAGCTAACAAAAATGGAAGATACTTGATCGTTGTTGGCTTGCTGTTACGGAAACCTGTACTTCTTGTTAAGGCCTGTGTCATTGATGTCAAGGTCAGTTGCAGAGTTTATGTCTAGCAATGGATGTGTTGACCCTTGGAGTTTCTATAATACCTCAAGCTAAGACATTTTCCTTTTTCTCCCAAGTGCATCAGTCATATTCCCGCATTGATTATTCTTTTATAGATAGCTTATTACTTTCTAAAGTAACATCAGTTTCATACCACGCTATTGTTATTTCTGATCATGCTCTCTTCAGCGTTGATATGCAGTTGTCTGTACAACCTCCATATTCTTCATCGTGGAGGTTTAAATTCTCTGCTTTTGTCTGATGAAAAATTTATAGATTTTATTGCAACATCAATTGATGACTTTATGGCTACAAACCAGGACGGCACAGTTTCTTATTCCTTACTGTGGGAGAAACTTAAGGCATATCTCCGAGGGCAGATTATTTCTTATTCTGCAAATGTAAATAGATGTCGCACTGCAAGAGTACGTGAGTTTACTTTTGCTATTCAGTAATGTCAATCATCTCAGTGTACTTTAAGTCACATGTTTTTCACTTGTTCTAAACTGCAAAATTACTGGGTTAACTATTTTACAGTGATGTCCAAGGTGCTCAGGGTTGATATTGATCTTTGCCCTGCTATTGCAATTTTTGGGGTTCAACGGGTCTGGTCTCAGTTCAGTTCCAAACAACTGGACATTTTGGCATTGACCTCTTTAATAGCTAGGGGCCGTATTCTGATTCACTGGAAATCTACCAAAACTCCTAGTGCATGTCAATGGCTTATCTGAGTGAATGTGTATGCGTGTGTGTGTGTGGGTGTGTGTGTGTGTGTGTGTGTGTGTGTGTGTGTGTGTGTGTGTGTGTGTGTGTGTGTGTGTGTGTGTGTGTGTGTGTGTGTGTGTGTGTGTGTGTGTGTGTGTGTGTGTGTGTGTGTGTGTGTGTGTGTGTGTGTGTGTGTGTGTGTGTGTGTGTGTGTGTGTGTGTGTGTGTGTGTGTGTGTGTGTGTGTGTGTGTGTGTGTGTGTGTGTGTGTGTGTGTGTGTGTGTGTGTGTGTGTGTGTGTGTGTGTGTGTGTGTGTGTGTGTGTGTGTGTGTGTTTGTGTGTGTGTGTGTGTGTTTGTGTGTGTACTCAGCATGAAAGTCAGAATGCATGACCGTGTTGGGAATGATCATTCCTTTTACTTTTATACTTCTCATGATGAGATAACGCGTTTACAGTGTTCTTAGCGCTGTACGAGCTCAGGAAAGCGGTTTTCTCACACAACTAAGACATGGACATGAAAAACACACAAAACGTATTAATATGCACTTTTTTATGATCAAAAAAGACTAACAAAAAAGTCCTACTCAACATTTATGCTATGTTGGAAATGATCATTCCTTTCACTTTCATGCATCTCAGGAAGACAGACAGCGGTTGCCGTGTTCTTAGCGCTGTACGAGCTCTGGAAAGCGGTTTTCTCACACAACTAAGGCATGATCATGTAAAACACACAAAATGAGTTTATATGCACTTTCAAAGCTCAAACTGTAAACAAGACTAACAAAAAAGTAGTTATTCAATATCTGTGCAATAATGTCTGAACGTGTTGGAAATGATCATCCCTTTCACTTTTATGCGTATCATGATGAGATAAAGCGTTTGCCGTGTCCTTAGCGCTGTACGAGCTCAGGAAAGCGGTTTTCTAACATAATTAAGGCATGGTCATTTAAAACACACAAAACCTATTAATATGCATTGTTTATGATCAAAATGGGAAAAAGACTAACAAAAAAGTAGTTATTCAACATTTATGCCCGAATGCATGAAAGTGTTGGAAATGATGATTCCTTGCACTTTTATGCTCCGCCTGATGAGATAAAGCGTTTGCCGTGTTCTTAGCGCTGTCCGACCTCAGGAAAGCGGTTTTTTCACACAACTAAGGCATGGTCATGTAAAAGACACAAAACCTATTAATATGCACTTTTTATGATCAAAATGTGAAGAAGACTAACAAAAAAGATGTTATTCAACATTTATGCCCTAATGCATGAAAGTGTTGGAAATTATCATTCCTTTGACTTTTATGCGTCTCATGATGGGAGAAAGCGTTTGCCGTGTTCTTAACGCTCTACGAGCTCAGGAAAGCGGTTTTCTCACACAACTAAGGCATAGTGATGTAAAACACACAAAATGAGTTTATATACACTTTTTTATTATCAAAAAGTGAAAAGGACTAACAAAAAGTAGTTATTCAACATTTATGCCCGAATGCATGAAAGTGTTGGAAATGATGATTCCTTGCACTTTTATGCTCCGCCTGATGAGATAAAGCGTTTGCCGTGTTCTTAGCGCTGTCCGACCTCAGGAAAGCGGTTTTCTCACACAACTAAGGCATGGTCATGTAAAAGACCCAAAACCTATTAATATGCACTTTTTATGATCAAAATGTGAAAAATACTAATAAAAAAGATGTTACTCAACATTTATGCCCTAATGCATGAAAGTGTTGGAAATTATCATTCCTTTCACTTTTATGCGTCTCATGATGGGAGAAAGCGTTTGCCGTGTTCTTAACGCTGTACGAGCTCAGGAAAGCGGTTTTCTCACACAACTAAGGCATGGTCATGGAAAACACACAAAATGAGTTTATATACACTTTTTTGATGATCAAAATGTGAAATAGACTAACAAAAAGTAGTTATTCAACATTTATGCCCGAATGCATGAAAGTGTTGGAAATGATGATTCCTTTCACTTTTATGCTTCGCCTGATGAGATAAAGCGTTTGCCGTGTTCTTAGCGCTGTCCGACCTCAGGAAAGCGGTTTTTTCACACAACTAAGGCATGGTCATGTGAAACACACAAAATGAGTTCGAATGCACATTCAAAGCTGAAAATGTGAAAAGACCAACAAAAAAGTAGACATGCAACATTCATGCCAGAATCCATGAAAGTGTTGGAAATGATCATCCCTTTCACTTTTATGCTTCTAATGCTGAGAGAAAGCGTTTGCCGTGTTCTTAGCGCTGTACGAGCTCAGGAAAGCGGTTTCTTCACACAACTAAGACAGGTCATGTAAAACACACAAAATATATTAATATGCACTTTTTTATGCTCAAAATGTGAAAAAGACTAACAAAAAAGATGTCATTCAATATTTATGCCCGTATGAATGAAAGCGTTGGAAATGATCATTTCTTTCCCTTTTATGCGTCTCATGATGAGAGAAAGCGTTTGCCGTGTCCTTAGCGCTGTACGACCTCAGGAAAGCTGTTTTTCTCACACAACTAAGGCATGGACATGGGAAACACACAAAATGAGTTTATATGCACTTTCAAAGTTGAAAATGTGAAAAAGACTAACAAAAAAGTAGTTATTTCAGTTTATCTGGTCGGTCAGTATGGACAATTTGTTAGATGCTTGTTGATCAGTGTGTTTGTGCGTGGGTTATTTATCCATTCAGTCTCAATGTTCTCAGTTATCTACTCAGATAGTAGACTGTGTATGTGTGTGTGTGTGTCTTTGTGTGTGTGTGTTTTTGTGTTTGTTTATCAGTCCAATCCCTTTTTTGTTGAGGAGATGGATGTCTTGTGACAAGCCGCTGTTGCACAGTCAGGATGTGATTGACCGAATGCTTTGCTATCTTTTTTATGGCAGGAGAGTGAAGAGTGAGTGTCATCTGTATGTCCAATAAGCCACAAGGTTGGTGGCTTTGCAGATGCAGCATGTGGTTTAAATGTCTTCGCTAGACGGAAAAGAGACCCCGGTGAGCTCCTTTGCTGTTCTCACTATCCGCTGTAAGGTCTTGCGGTCCGAGAGGAACACCA
>QNUK01001882.1:0-24602 GCA_013621035.1 Clarias magur | reverse complement strand
GAATTATTAACAATCCAGTTATCAGACTGACGATAAGATCATCACAGTTTGAGTTTCTGTGATTAAAACTAATTGTAGTTACTGCCGTGACTAGTCGCAGCACATTATGTGTGGAACAGCAGGTTATAAAACAAGGTGAAAATTTAACAAACTGTATTAATCTATTATTTTAAACTATATTCTAAATGTTGCTCGAAGCAAATAGTTGAACCATGGCCCTGTGTGTAGAAAGTATTTAAGCTTGTTTTCTTATAAAAATGGAAGTATGTATGCAGATAAATACAATGCAACAAAACTAGGTGGAAATGTATTGAGCAGTGAGATTTGATTATTTTAATCAACCTGCTGTATTATTACAAAGACAAAACCAGTCATACCTGGACATGTTAAAAGGCATTTTAAAATATTTTATTCAGAATAATGAGTGAAATATGTTTTACTCTAAATAGCTATTTTCTTTTTTTTAAGCAGAGGAAGTGATGTGGTTTATGCTTGTCACGAACAGATTGCATCCTTTTAGAACAGGCTTGTGGGTGGTAGACACGCACTTTCATTTTCACTCACTCTCTATAATGCAAATATCATCTGTATATACTGTAAAATATTTAAGCAGCCTAAACTCTGTTCTATTGGCACAATAAAACAAAACATTTATTTCTTCATTCCATTCTTTATTAAAGCACAACAATCACATATGTTGAAATTGTACAAAATGGTGCAGATACACACCACAGCTTTCCTGTTTACAACCAAAGACAGGATAAAACCCTTTGAGGTTGGGACTATTATTTACTTATAACTTTTTTTTATTGGGCATTTAAATCCAAAACAACAACAAAAAAAAAGACAAACCGTAAAAGTAAAAAATTCCATGTGTAAGTGTAGAGTCAGAAAAAAAATTATTTCATGCTAATTTCCGGAAAAGATTCATATATATCAATATCTAGTATATAGTATGTTATATACTGTATATTTAAACTGACACACGACACACATGTCGCAAAGAAGCTTTACAGAATTATTAACAATCCAGTTAACAGACTGACGATAAGATCATCACCCTGATGCAGGACACCAGATTTCAGTTTCATTGGATTTGAGTTTCTGTGATTAAAACTCTGCATCAGTAATCCTGCTGTAACTTAGCTGATGTCCCCAGAACCTTGTACTCGACTAATGTTTCAACTTCAGCTCAAATCTATGTGACAGCTGTTACAGCTGTTTGTCATCTATCTCTTCCTCATTAGAATCGATTAACATGTGGTGGCCCAAGTAAAATAAAAAAGTGTGCTAAGTATATTAAATCCTAGCGTGCCAAAGCATACTTTAGTGTACTTGCTCCAGACTAATGACTAGCATACTTTTAGAGGTTTGCTATTTTGGAACAACAAATTTTGTACTAAGACTATTTAGGTTGTAATTAAATTGTACAAAAGCACAAGTTTAAGTGTATTAAGTATAATTTTGTCTGCTAAAGTGGAACAACTTTACATATACTTACGTACACTTAAAGTATATGACTGTGTGTACTAACATACATACCTGACAGTAATTAAGTTAATTTAAATATATATTTAAATGTATTATAAATATATTAAAGCAAATGTTACTGTGCTACAAATACATGAGTAATATACTCTGAATATATTCTTCTTGCAGCAGTAGCATGCTGTTACACTTCTGGACAATTACAAATAGTAAAAAAGTACACTGTGTAGTTAATACAAATATACTTTATTATATCACACAGTACACACAGTCTTCTGTCATACTGTACTGCAAATGTGTTACCTGTGCACTAGAGGTGTTTAGGATAATTTACACATGCTGAAAGTATTTTATACACTATTACATGTTTTTGAAACACATCAGTAGTTATGAGGCAGATTTTATTCACGAGTTCAACAGATTTCATTTGTACAAGGGAACAAAAAATACTATAGTTCATTTGTGTTCAGTAAAATGTCAGATTGTCTTAAACACACAAACTAAAATTTAAACTGTTGTGTGAAGAAAGACAGACATTAGTATTAGAATATACAGTACAGTAGTAGTTTAAACCTGCTGTGTTGATTCTAGCTGTTACACAGAGACTGAAAACAGGGCGGAGCTACGGAGCATCATACCAGAAGTACATACGATTTAGCAATAACACATTCGACAAAACATTTTATAGTTTAAGCTATGTACATAATTAAAAACTACCTAATAAAAACCATGAAATTTACCTTATGCCGATGAAAATAAAAAAAATAACGATACGAACTAAAGCGCGCGCAATGATGCAGCTTCCAGCGGTGAATTCAAATTAGAAGCGGAAAAACTGGGGAGCCAATCAGCAAACAGACAGTCTGAATCTGCCCGCCTCCAGTTTCTGATTGGCTGGTGTTGCGCCGATTCTAGTCTCTGATTGGCTGGAATAGTTGCAGCGTTCCAGCGCTGCTGCAGCACAGAAGAGACAGAGTTCAAACACATAATTCCCTGAACGTGCAGAAGTGATTTTCAGTAGTGCAGAAACGCGGTAAACGAGAGAGTTGTGCAGTAAATATAAGCATAAATAAGTAGATATGAATAAGTACATTTAAATTAAACTGAAAACATACTGAGACTACCGTATATAAAAAGTGTTTTATAATGTATACTTTCTGTACATTTCTAAATTATTATTTCGAGCATATATATATATTTTTTAAATATACCAAAAATAAATTGAAAAACAAAGTTTAAATAAGTGTGATTTGGAGATTAGACCAACCTTTCACTTAAAGTATATTTACCTATATTTTTGGAAGTGTACTAGACTACACTTATTTTTAAGTATGTTTAATGTTTAATTCCAAAATTTGGTAAAAGCATGATGTTAGTATACTTTGTATATATTAACTCATGGTACAACTTATTGTTAGTTGATTTGCAATGGACTATAGAAGATTTGAATATATTTGTAATACACGAAAGTGTTTTTTTTTTTTTTACTGAGATGTTGTTTACTAAACTATTATTTTTGATCATAAGTCACACAAAGGAAGTTTAGCATATTATGAAAATGAGTGAAAACGTGGGTGGGGCTAAATCAGGGTTTTTATTTGGGCTTGTGGGCGCGGCTGTATTGCTGGATGTAGAAGGGCTGCGATGGCTTTGGCACTTGGACTGCACCTCATGTTTACGTCGTCATCACAGCTGTGCTACATCCAGCAGTACTGCACTCCTTCTCGTATGAGATCCCTTCTATACAACAGTTCTGCAAACATCATTTATACTCAACCTGAATATTAATTGCTGTAACGTTTTATTCAGGGACCCAATAATTTTAGAATGAAATAAATATCTGTCACTGTTTTAACTGACATAGCAGACCAAAGTGAAAATTGCATATAAACATAATAAACATTTACAAAGAATGCAATTCTACTACAATGTAACGTCCTCCCCAGTCACAACAATATATATGCTTTTTTATGGTATGCAACCTCCAGGCTAAATTTATTCTAATCTTTTATCCGCCGAATAAAACGATTTTCAGTTCTGCTGTGTAGCTTCGCTTTCTGAAGAACGAATTGAAGCTTTAAAAAATTTTGTTCAGTATACATTTGTTACTCATTTTCTGAGTATTAAAGCTTTAATTGTTTCTTCAGAAAGCGAAGCTACACAGCAGAAGTGAAATGACTACAGATGATATATTGCATGCTTTTCTCATGAAGCCGTTGTTATCTGGGGACGTGTTCCGACTTAAGTCTGTGGAAAACACACACACACACACACACACACACACAAACAGAATTCAGTAAAACAACAGAAAAATTCAAAAATTATATAACTTGCTCCTGTCGAAGAAAGTTAAAAATTCATGCAAAGTGATACAGAATAAAATTGACCATGATTATTATTATGTTCTAACAGATGTTCACTTTTATTCTTATAAAAGACGACCCTCATACACACCATTTACTTTGAGTTCTACACGGACAGTTGTGAAGTTAGGGATCTTGCAGCTGTAAGTTCCTGCATCATTGAGTTTCACGTCACTCAGTCTGATGGAGTAATTCCCTTTTGTGAACTCTGATGGAAAACCTTTGACTCTGTCCCTGTACTCTCCATCCTGGTCTTGAAAATCCTCTTTACCCTCCATGATCTCATACACAGTCTTGGCATCTCTGTATCGCCAGAACACATCGTTTTCATGACGACTGGATGAACATGGTAAGATCACAGAGTCTCCTACAGCTGCTTTGACGCTCTGAGACGAGACTTTAAAAACACAAACACGCAATTGTGGGTACAAACAGGAAGCCAAATATGCCGCATCAGGATGTTACACAGTGATGCTGAATGCTTACCTTCATTTATTACAAGCATAAGAGCACACAGGGAGTAAATTCTGTGGGAAAAAACTAACAGATGGAACAGATGAGTGGACAGCAGCAGTATACGAGTTATGAGTTAAACCTAATTCTGTTGGGCCGGTCGGTGTCTGCACAGGCGGTCCTCACTGAATGTAACAATAGGCAGCATAATAAACTTTTACGTCATATTGTGGGCGTGTCACCGATGGTCCTCACTAACTGTAACAAGAAACAGTGTAGTCTACAGGAAAAACAGGCATGTCTACAGTGATGCTGCATACGACAGTCAGAAGTACGGTCTGCAGAAACATAGGAGTAGCGTGAGCAGCGGCATCGAGTTCACCACACACTACTTTCACAAGTGCTGGTAGCATGCAGGCGTCAGGATCTGCACATGGGCAGAGCTGTGGGTAAACCTCATGTACGTGGGCGGGGAAGCGGGTAACCTCTAAAATATCATTAAAACAAACCGTGTCTGTGTGAACTTATAAAACATATTTAACTTCATGCGTGTAAGAAAGCTGTACATTTAGTGAAACTCACTGAGCTCTTTAGTACGACCCATTCTACAGTCAGTGTGTGTCTGTGGAGAATGCTCCTGATTTTATGCCTAAAACCTCTGAACTGAGGCGTCCATATACTTTTCTGATCTTAAACTGTATATCGTATTGATTACATCACAGTATGGTGTGACAGCAATGCGACACTGCTCCCTAACCCAGGCTGTTGTCTGTTCTTTCCTACATAGGCAAAACTTCTCCTAACGTGTGATACTGAATTTCCTTCTGAGGAAAATCCTCGTCTTCAGGAAAAAAAACAGACTGAAGATTCCTGAGTCGTCCTCGGGCGAAGGGCCTGTACACACCTGTTCACTGCCTCCAGATAACGATCTTATTGTACATGATGGTGGTTAAACAGAATCCAAACACACCTACTTTATTCAAGACCTGTCAACCATACACATAGGCCCCTCCCACAATTCCTGAACAATAATTATTATTACTATTGAAAATGTTTCATGAAGCACTGAATGCAGCCTCGTGAGATTCCATACAAAGTTTTACATTAGAGACGGAATTAATTTCTTAGCTCACTTTACCTGATAGCTGATAAATAGCTAGCTTACAGTTTTCATAAACTATGTACAAACAAACTAGAAACAAACAAACAAAAAACACTTGCTAAATAATTTAGTTTAATTCATTTTAAACAGACGAGCGACATTCAGGTTAGAGTACGCAGTAAATAGTTAAATATAAAGACGTCTAAATTAAAATGAGCTAGCTCGCGTAAACAGGGCCGTATGTTAACTTTTAACCTTATAGTATGCTAGCTTATACTGTAGCGTAACTAGTTAGCATAGTTCCTCTTAGCTACAGGGACTTTCCGAACCAAGGCCTTAATTTACAGACCTGAATTAATGCGTCACATATCTAGTACACACATCTCGTACACGATACACACCTTATATCCATGATTTATTAACCTGGAAAAAACATCCAAAGTAATAAAACAATCAAATTTCCAGCTTCCCGTTACTCCTATAGACGGAACTATAAAAATGCGCATGCGCACACTACACGTATTACTGTTGGCTGGTTGTGTTTCGGCTGCGTCCAGCAATTAGAATTCGTCATTCGACATTAGACAAACTATCTGTATACACTGCTTCTTTTTTAGCAGAACTATGCAGTGTTTTTTTTCTGTTGTTTTACTGAATTCTGTGTGTGTGTGTGTGTGTGTGTGTGTGTGTGTGTGTGTGTGTGTGTGTGTGTGTGTGTTTTTCACAGACTCAAGCCGGAACACTTCCCCAGATAACAGCGGCATCATGAGAAAATCATGCAGTATATCATCTGTAATCATTTCAGTTCTGCTGTGTAGCTTAATTTAAAGAATCACAGCTTTAATAAGAAGAAAATTAATAACAAAGATGTACTGAATAAATTTCTTTTAAAGCTTTAATTCTTTCTTCAGAAAGCGAAGCTACACAGCAGAACTGAAACTCTTCTTATTCGGCAGATAAAGAATTAGAGAATTAGAAATGGAAATTTAGACTAGAGGGGGATACCCGAAAAAAATCTATGGCCACTACAGCTTACAGAAAAACCATAATAAACCTGCACCGACATGGGTAAATAAAATGTCACCAATCTGAGATCTGTATTACCCTGTATAACCGTAGAACAAAATACACAACTCTGACCGTTTACAGACACAAAACTCGTTTTTTACAACTCCTCTGTTAAACGGACAAACTGGAAAATTACGTCCTTGAATGTAGTGTTACACCGCTGACAAAAATACGTGATCAAGGCCACATGCACAGGCATTGCTATCCGGAGGACGAGCAATCAATTCAGCAACCGTTTTCAACCGCACCGGTGCCAAAATGGCAGATCTGAAGCCGAGCGCTCTCTCATCGGCTCAAGTTTTTTTTTTTTTTTTCCAGATTCGTAAATGTTTAAGAGAAGTAAAATTAGTCATATATTTCAGAGTTGTACTGTAACAACCACACAAAATATCGTATCTCTAAGATGTCGTGGCCGTAGATTTTGGAATCCAACTCGGACAAAACACAGAATTACACACAAACCTTTTTTTTTTTTTTTTACGCACAATTATTTTTGAAGGTGATTTTATTCCTTACACCCACTTAGAGTTTTCACAAATTTTCATTTTTTTTTTAGTATGCTAAACTTCCTTTGTGTGATTTTGTCATGCACACTCGTAACACGACCGGCACTAGGACCCGGAAGTAATACGGTCGGGTTTTCAGGAAGCATAAAAGGAGACAAAATGGCGCTTCACATTGCTCAGTCATTGAGTTCGCCCAAGCCTTACCTGACGCTTTGCCGACTATTCTGTGAGTACTCACCTATTTGGGTTGCTTCTTTGATTGAGTGTGTGTTGCTAGAACGCGGATTTATTTGTGTAGATCCTAGCTCTTCGTGTAAGAGAGTTCTTAGATAAATTGCGTGGTTATCCTGCCTACTCGTGTTGCTTCCGCGTTTGGGTTTACCATCCACGCTACACGGGCTAACTGCTAAGGCTTCTGTGCTTACCCTACTATAGCTTGTGACAGATTTTGATCAAAAATAATAGTTTAGTAAACAACAGGGCCACCACATGTTAATCAATTATAAGGAGGCAGAGCTAGATGACTCAAACAGCTGTAGCATGGATTTGAGCTGAAGTTGAAACATTAGACCAGTACAAGGTTCTGGGGCCATCAGCTAAGTTACAGCAGGATCACTGATGCAGAGTTTTAATCACAGAAACTCAAATCCACAAACTGAAATCTGGTGTCCTGCATCAGGGTGATGATCTTATCGTCAGTCTGATAACTGGATTGTTAAGTTCTTTGCGACATGGATATTGTGTGTGTGTGTGTGTGTGTGTGTGTGTGTGTGTGTGTGTGTGTGTGTGTGCCAAAAATGTATGCATGCTTCATTAAAGAAAAAGCTTGTATAAAATGTTAATACGAAATGTATTGCTATATGTAATTATGATAATAATATAATACTATTAATAATGTATTAATAAAATATACATTATACTATTTTTCTTTTCCTGAAATGTGTATAAATGTTTTTTTTGGTCGACTCTACACTTACACTTTGCATTCTTTTTTCTTTTTCTTTTGGATTTTAAACCCAGTGGGATAAAAAAGAAGTTATAAGTATATTAAAGTCCATCTTTAATTGGTGTAAATAATAGTCCCAATCTCAAAAGTGTTTCTCCTGCCTTTGGTTGTAACCAGGAAAGCTGTGGTGGAGCTGCATTATTTTGTACAATGTTTTGCTTTAATAAAGAATGTAATGACGAAGTAAATGTTTTGTTCTGTTGTATTATTGTGCCAGTAGAACAGAGTTTAGATTACTTAAATATTTTACAGGATATACAGACTATATTTCCATGGTGCCATTTTTACAATATTTTCACATCAGTAGGTATCTGGATCTCTATCTAGGGTGAAACAAGTGGCTGTAAATCTTTTCTAGATCCTGTTAGAAAACAAGAGCGACAACATTAGTACTATAATTTAGGAAAATAATTAGATGTGTGAAGATGAGAATACTGCACAGTGTACACGCTGCATCGTGGTTTTGAATCTCAGACTGTAAAACTTTCTGAAATAAACTCTCTCACTATCATCTGCTCCTTTCACAAAGGGTTTTTAAGCTGTCAGAAATTTCACCTCTAGTGGGACTATAATATAAAATTTTATATAAAAGTTAACTGGAGGAAGAAATATTAAGATCGATCTCTCCTAGTAAGCTGCTACACCCTGATCAAGATGAGCTTCGTAGTGAATAAGATGCTGCTTGTAAAACCTGGATGTGCCGGCAAAAGAACTGTGTTGCGATGAGATTCTTGCAGATTTAAAAAAATATAATTGTATTAGTTCGTTTGTTGATTAGTTTGTTCAATAAACCCAAATCAGAACTGAAATTAAATGAAAGATCACGAATGTTTGTTGAAGCCATTAAAGGATGTGAATGTATGACTTGGTAAGAGAGTTTAGACCACAATAGTCTAAATTAACATAACTGCCTGGCCAAAAAAAAAAAAGTCTCACACTCCAAGATTTCATTCTGTCACCTTTAGCTTTGATTTACACAAACACACTGTGGAGTCCAGTTCATGTGTGAAAATGATTCCTCATGCTCCCAGAACCACTCTCTCACACTCTGAGTCCTGGAATATGACCCGTTCCAACAGGGAAGAAAACCTCCATAGATGTGATAACCTGGTCATTCAGTACATTCAGCTCATCAGCTGACTTCATTTTATTTCCACATAACGTTGCTGAGTCTCGACCTGAGCGACTGAAGCAACCCCAGATCATAACACTGTCTCCAGAGGCTTGCACAATGGAAACTATGTATGATGATTGCATCGCTTCATGCGCTTCCCTTCTTACCCTGACCACGCCCATCGCTCTGGCAAAGACTCAGTCTCGACTCACATGACCATTCTTCCATCAGTCCAAAATCCAAGCTTTATGCTCCTTAGCAAACTGAAGCCTTTTTTGAAGTCTCAGTAATAATTGATTTTCTCATGGCTACTGTAAGATGATTTTTAATTACCTTTAAGGAATAAAATGCACCCTACATTGAAATAATCAGCATGAGCTTGTGAGCCTGATATGTGTGTGCCTTAAAGTGACAGTATGAAATGTGCTGAAGCATGAAAACTGAGCTCCGCATTGGGGCGCCTAGAAAGGGAGGCTTTAATGGGATCCAGATGTTGTGACACAAAGTCATGTAGAATAAACGGTATTGAGTGGGTGAAGAATATATAATGGAAAAGAATATTTTTCACCAACTACAGGACTTCATCACCTGCCAGTGACAGTGACGGTTCCCTTCCAGATGCGCTGAATAACTTCTACGCACGGTTCGACATGCAGAACGACGTGACGCCGAGGAAGACTATCCCTCCGCCGAACGACCAGGTGCTGTGTCTCACCACGGCTGATGTGAGGAAAACTCTACGCAGAGTCAACCCACGTAAAGCTGCTAGACCAGACAACATCACAGAGAATGTGCAGAACAGCTGGCAGGTGTTCTCACCGACATATTCAACATCTCTCTGAGCACCGCCGTCGTTCCCACATGCTTTAAATCTACCACCATCGTCCCATACCTCCCATCATCATGAAGTGCTTCGAGCGGCTTGTCATGAGACACATCAAGACCCTGCTGCCCCCCTCACTAGACCCCCTGCAGTTCGCGTATCGTCCAAACCGTTCAACGGACGATGCCATCTCCACCACACTCCACCTGGCACTGTCACATCTTGAAAAGAAAGACACTTACGCCAGAATGCTGTACATAGACTTCAGTTCAGCATTCAATACAATCATCCCCCAACACCTGATCGGGAAGCTGAGCTTGTTGGGCCTGAACACCTCCCTCTGTAACTGGATCCTGGACTTTCTGACCGAAAGACCTCAAGCAGTGCGGATCGGGAACTACACCTCCAGCACCACCACACTGAGTACTGGGGACCCCCAGGGCTGTGTGCTCAGCCCCCTGCTGTTCACACTGCTGACTCATGATTGTGTAGCGACACACAGCTCCAATCATATCATCAAGTTTGCTGATGACACGGCCGTGGTGGGTCTCATCAGCAAGAACGACGAGTCGGCGTACAGAGAGGAAGTGCAGAGGCTAACGGACTGGTGTAAAAACAACAACCTGTCTCTGAACATCGAAAAGACAAAAGAGATGGTTGTTGACTTCAGGAGGACTCGTAGCGAAAACTCTCCACTCGGCATCGACGGCTCTTCTGTGGAGATCGTCAAGAGCACACAATTCCTGGGCGTCCACCTGGAGAAGAACCTCACCTGGTCCCTCAACACCAGCTCTCTGCATAAGAAAGCCCAACAACGTCTTTTCTTCCTGAGAAGGCTGAGAAAGACACAGCTTCCACCACCAATCCTCACCACCTTCTATAGAGGAACCATCGAGAGCATCCTGAGCAGCTGCATCACTGTCTGGTTTGGGAATTGTACCATGTCAGACCGCAAGACCCTACAGCGGATATTGAGGACAGCTGAGAAGATCATCTGGGTCTCTCTCCCTTCTACTGAAGACATTTACACCACACGCTGCATCCGCAAAGCCACCAGCATTGTGGCTGACCGGACACACCCCTCACACACACTCTTCACCCTCCTGCCATCTGGAAAAAGGTACCGAAGCATTCGGGCCTCACATCCAGACTGAGAAACAGTTTTTATCCGCAAGCCATCCGTCTCCTAAACACAAAGGGACTGGACTGATACACACACACACACACACACACAACGGAAACACTGTTTTAACGTTTCACAACAAACACACACACAGCTTCCGCAGCTCACATGCAAGCAGACGGTTCTATACCTGACTGGGGCTGGAAATCAAGGAGACTGCTGAGGGATTGGTTGTAGAATTGATCTGACTCAGTGACTCAGGAACATTCAGCAGAGGAGAGATGCTGAAGATCTTTGCTCAGTGTGTCTGGGTTGATCTTTTTCAAATTTCAATAACATATTTGTCATTTTGCTTTTTTGGGGGAACAAGGATGTGACAGCTCCATCGAAACGACCTTGTGGTCAGACACCCCCAGATCATACACAAAAATATTGCTAATGGGTACAGAATTTGTAATAACCAGATCCAAGATAGGCCATCTGAAATGAGGGGGAACATCAACTTGCTATTGAAGATTAAGGCAGTCCAGTAGGTGTAAAAACTCAACTGCCAAATTCAATTCAATTCAATTCAATTCAATTCAATTCAATTCAATTTTATTTGTATAGCGCTTTTAACAATTGTCATCGTTTTACACAATCAAAAGAATGATTAAAGTTTCTATGGAATGTGAATGTGTATGAATCAAAATGGTAAGATAGTCCCTGAGCAAGCCGAGGGCGATGGAAGGAGGGAGTGTCTACATGAACATTAAAGTCGCAGAGTATAATAATGTTTGCAGAAGTGGTACAAAGGGATGTAAGATAAACGCTGAGTTTGGTTTAGAGGGTCGATAAATAAGCAGCGTTGTCATGGGTAGAAGGGCTTAACAATTAAATGCAAGGCTTTCAAATGAAGACAGTGTAGGCACAGGGAGGGGAGACAGATCCAATTACTGTCGGTATAATACAGCTAAGCCACCACCATGTTATATGAGGAACATCCTGTTTTATGTCAATGAAGAGTATTCCTGATACTGTATGAGTACAGTGGCATTATGAATATAATTTTTATGAGAAACAGACCACTGTTAAATAATCGGAATATTAAAACTGCTAAATGAGCATAAGAGTGAGGCAGTAAGGTCAAGATTGTGATGTCAGAGAGTCCAGGACGTAATGGCAGCCCCTCCTGTGGAAACATCAGACCTGATAACTAAGATCTCAAATAATTGGGAAAAGAGGACTAAGAGTTTACTGACAAAATGGCCAAAGGACCAACAATATGGAAACGTAGAAGAAGAGTGCAGATAAGGAGAGGGTGGGCAGGAGCATTAAACACCAGGACAGATAAGGAGTGAGACACAAGCCTTTATACAGTAGAGAGGATGAAGGTGAAGAAGGGTTATTATTTAATGTAGGTAATTAGAAACAGGGAAGAAACACTGGGAGATTTAGATCTCTAGCTCCACAATTTCCAATTTTATGTAAAGGCGAAGAGGGACGATATGTGCCGTGGGCTATGAAGACACTGGACTTTATTGTCACTCATCTTCCTAACATCCACAAAGGAGCTAAAGAATTGGAGGAAGAAAGAGCCGCAGCCTGTAAGAAGCAAACTGAAAGATGTGGTCGGCTAAAATTCCGAAGCACGCAATTCTGTGACTATGTTTCATACGGAAAGAATGAGCAGAAACTAAGAACTCTAAAAAAAAATGAGCTTCAGAGAACACTAGAGATGTTTCAGCAGAGCAGATGTCAGTAAGAGGCAGAACTCCCCCCATGATCCAGCTGACTTCAGTCACAGCCATGACATCACCCGCCGCATTAACTTCAAACACACACCAGATTCCTGCACGTATCAACATGGGGTGGGAGGGTGACAGCAGCCTTCCCAAAGTACAGTTCATAGTCCAGTAAACCCTTACAAGGGTCCAAAACATGGTTAATAAGGATGTGCAGATAATTCTATAGGAGAGAACCAGTTACCAATTTTAACACCCAATGCTGAACAGGAACCTACAGTATGCTATGAACTGAGGTAGATGGGGGAAAAGACACCCAAGGTAGGGCCTGTTTATACATTAGATTAGATAATCTTAGATTCATCTCTATAGGCAACGAAATACAGTTAGTATCTAACCAGAAGTGCATTTGTGCAGTGCAGAAGAAATCGCATGTATAAACAGTATACAGTGAGGAGGTCAATACAATGAGTGCAAACGAGCTAATTATTTAGATGTATACAAGGAGGAAAATATCGTATACAATGATAAGTAATATGCCCATGTACAGTGTGTGTTATCACAACTTCTACGTCAGTCTATCTAAATATATTTCCATTACACTACTCATTAATACTATATACTCACTCACTCATCATCATCATCATACCACTTTATCCTGTATTCAGGGTCACGGGGGGCCTGGAGCCTAACCCAGGAGACTTAGGGCACCAAGCACGGGGAGAACATGCAAACTCCATGCACACAAACTCGAACATGGCCGGGAATCGAACTCGGACCCTGGAGGTGCAAGGCGACAGTGCTAACCACTAAACCACCGTGCCGCCCTAATACTATATACTGACGCTGCAAATAGATTATCAGTATAATTATCAATATTATCAGTACAGAGTTTAAACCTAATTATCTATTAAGGTATAACACTTCACTATCACTTATTTATAGGGATTATTCATTCATACTTAGTCCCTTTCCTATGAAATAGGACTCATTCACTCACACTTCTCTCATCTGGCAGCAGCTGCACTGATGAATTGTTTTAACAGACTCTGACCACTGGATACAGAGCTCAATCTCTCTCTCTCTCTCTCTCACACACACACACACACACACACACACACACACAGATCTCTCATGCACTCAAACTCTCAGACTCTCACACTAACACACACTAACACCTCTTCTCCACTTCCTGGAGTGAAACATAAATGATTTTACAAAATAGAAAAATATCATTCATACAATATTCACTGACATACCAGTGGTCTGTTCCTCATAAAAATTATATTCATAAGGCCACTGTCCTCATACAATACCTGTTACCTATCAGCGATACACTTCATTGACATACAACAGGATGTTCCTCATACAAAAGGTATCTATATTAACCCCTGAGGTTCCTCTCACACCAGCAGTATGTTTAATTAAGCGTATTTTAAGTGTCTGTATTAAACTGCTTCATCTCGTTACCATCCATCAAGGCCCAACAAGTACAGATTGATATGAAGCCTATCTACCTTTTATGTCCTGCTATCTTCCAAAGCCCACTTAACAGGTACAGTAGACTTGTGCATGCATTGTCCCTCTGGAAACAAACCCATTTTCTGTTACTCGTCTTTTGGAGGGGTCTTTAACAGGCATCCTTACCACCAATGGTCATCTCCGGCAAACAACACAAACTAAGTATGTAATCAAAAAGTTTCTTATCTCTGTAGATGACCAACTGTTTATGCTGTTTGACCAGAAACCCCACAGTGATCAGCCACACCGTTGCCCCTTTTCCAGTCCTGCCGACATGCCAAAATGTTGTAGAACTCACTCAGAGTGTCTGTTTATTTGTTTCTAGAAGATTACAACGTTTATTATCAATTCATAACAGCTGGAGCTGATCCATGGAGGAACTACAATAACTCTCTCATCCGCTTCCTCCATTATATATTCTTCACCCACTCAATACCGTTTATTCTACATGGCTTCGTTTCCCAACATCTGGATCCCATTAAAGCCTCCCTCTCTAGGCGCCCCAATGCGGAGCTCAGTTTTCATGCATCAGCACATGAAAACAGGCACACACATATCAGCCTCACTAGCCAATGCAGATTATATCAATGTGGGGTGCATTTTATTCCTTAAAGGTAATTAAAAATCATCTTACAGTAGCCATGAGAAAATGAATTATTACTGAGACTTCAAAAAAGGCTTCAGTTTGCTAAGGAGCATAAAGATTGGATTTTGGACTGATGGAAGAAAGGTCATGTGAGTCGAGACTGAGTCTTTGCCAGAGCGATGGGCGTGGTCATGGTGAGAAGGGAAGTGCATGAAGCGATGCAATCATCATACATAGTTTCCATTGTGCAAGCCTCTGGAGACAGTGTTATGATCTGGGGTTGCTTCAGTCGCTCAGGTCGAGACTCAGCAACGTTATGTGGAAATAAAATGAAGTCAGCTGATGATCTGAATGTACTGAATGACCAGGTTATCACATCTATGGAGGTTTTCTTCCCTGTTGGAACGGGTCATATTCCAGGACTCAGAGTGTGAGAGACTGGTTCTGGGAGCATGAGGAATCATTTTCACACATGAACTGGACTCCACAGTGTGTTTGTGTAAATCAAAGCTAAAGGTGACAGAATGAAATCTTGGAGTGTGAGACTTTTTTTTTTTTGGCCAGGCAGTTATGTTAATTTAAACTATTGTGGTCTAAACTCTCTTACCAAGTCATACATTCACATCCTTTAATGGCTTCAACAAACATTCGTGATCTTTCATTTAATTTCAGTTCTGATTTGGGTTTATTGAACAAACTAATCAACAAACAAACTAATACAATTATATATTTTTTTAAATCTGCAAGAATCTCATCGCAACACAGTTCTTTTGCCGGCACATCCAGGTTTTACAAACAACATCTTATTCACTACGAACCTCATCTTGATCAGGGTGTAGCAGCTTACTAGGAGAGATCGATCTTAATATTTCTTCCTCCAGTTAACTTTTATATAAAATTTTATATTATAGTCCCACTAGAGGTGAAATTTCTGACAGCTTAAAAACCCTTTGTGAAAGGAGCAGATGATAGTGAGAGAGTTTATTTCAGAAAGTTTTACAGTCTGAGATTCAAAACCACGATGCAGCGTGTACACTGTGCAGTATTCTCATCTTCACACATCTAATTATTTTCCTAAATTATAGTACTAATGTTGTCGCTCTTGTTTTCTAACAGGATCTAGAAAAGATTTACAGCCATTCTCGTTTCACCCTAGATAGAGGTCCAGATACCTACTGATGTGAAAATATTGTAAAAATGGCACCATGCAAATATAATCTGTATATCCTGTGGAATATTTAAGTAATCTAAACTCTGTTCTACTGGCACAATAATACAACAGAACAAAACATTTACTTCTTCATTACATTCTTTATTAAAGCAAAACATTGTACAAAATAATGCAGCTCCATCACAGCTTTCCTGGTTACAACCAAAGGCAGGAGAAACACTTTTGAGATTGGACTTTACACCAATTAAACACAATTTAATATACTTATACCTTTTTTTTTTTTTTACTGGGTTTAAAATCTAAAAGAAAAAAAATGCAAAGTGTAATAATAAAACATGCATTTCAGGAAAAGAAAAATAGTATAATGTATATTTTATTAATATAATATTAATAGTATTTTATTATTATCATAATTACATATAGCAATAAATTTCGTATTAAAATGTTTATACAAGCTTTTCTTTTGCTGAAGCATGCATACACACACACACACACACACACACACACACACACACACACACACACGCACAATCCATGTCGCAAAGAAGCTTTACAGAATTATTAATAATCCAGTTATCAGACTGACTATAAGATCATCACCCTGATGCAGGACATCAGATCTCAGTTTAAGTGGATTTGAGTTTCTGTGATTAAAACTCTGCATCAGTAATCCTGCTGTAACTTAGCTGATGTTCCCAGAGCCTTGAACTGAACAACTGTATTGAATAAATCCATGTGACGGCTGTTACAGCTGTTTGAGTCATCTAGCTCTGAATCCTTGGAATTGATTAACATGTGGTGCCCTGTTGTTTACTAAACTAGTATTTTTTATCATGAGTGAAAATGAGTGAAAACTCTAAGTGGGTGGGGCTAAATCAGGGTTTTTATTTGGGCTTGTGGGCGCGGCTGTATTGCTGGATGTAGAAGGGCTGCGATGGCTTTGGCACTTGGACTGCACCTCATGTTTACGTCCTCATCACAGCTGTGCTACATCCAGCAGTACTGCACTCCTTCTCGTATGAGATCCCTTCTATACAACAGTTCTGCAAACATCATTTATACTCAACCCGAATATTAATTGCTGTAACTTTTTATTCAAGGACCCAAAAATTCTGGACTGTAAAATGAAATAAATATCTGTCACTGTTTTAACTGACATAGCAGACCAAAGTGAAAATTGCATATAGAAACCCTTTGCTAAGCGGTGCTGGGGCTTCACCTGGAACAGTGTTCTTTAGAAAGATGAGACCAAGATAGAGCTTTTTAGCAACTAACACTCTAAGTGGATCACAAAAGATGAGTATGTAGAAAAGCACCTCATGCCCACTGTGAAGTCTGGGGGAGGATCGGTGATGCAGAGGCCCTGGGAACCTTGTTAGGGTGCATGGCATCATGAATGCTTTGAAATACCAGGACATTTTAAAGCAGAATCTGGTGGCCTCTGCCCAAAAGCTGAAGATGGGTCGTCCCTGGGTCTTTCAGCAAGATAATGACCCAAAACATGTGGGCAAATCTACACAGAAATGGTTCACCACACACAGAATCAAGCTCCTCCCATGGCCATCTCAGTCCACAGACCTCAACCCCAGCTGAAGAGGAGAGCGCAGAGGAGAGGGGTCAGGTCACTGGATGCATTAAAAGCATTTCACTGCATATCGTACTGTGTATGACTGTGTATGTGACAAATAAATTTGAATTTGGATGCTTTAGAGACACTGTGCAAAGAGGAATGGTCCAAGATCCCTCTTTCTCTGTTCTCTAATCTTGTGAAAAATTTAGAGAAGTTTAGGTGCTGTTCTGTTGGCAAAAGGGGGTTGTACAAAGTATTAAAGATCAGGGGTGCTAATAATTGTGGCACCCATGATTTGATGCCTGCCTTCACATGCAAATGAACTTGAGTAACATCCACATTTTAATACATAGAGTTTAATATGATATTAGCCTAATACGTAATAATGTGTAACTGTTATGAGGGAGAGCGCCAATATAGATCCACTGAATATGTTGTTAAGTGTTGGAGCCCCAACGCAGGAGTTAGAGGGGATGTGGGGTGATTGTGTGGACTTTGGCAGGGATTAATCAGTTAAGCTGAACACTTTGCAGCACTGAGGTGATGGCACTTCTACACTGCTTGGTGACTCATAAAACTAAATGTACAGTCGTGGCCAAAAGTTTTGAGAATGAGACAAATATTAGTTTTCACAAAGTTTGCTGCTAAACTGCTTTTAGATCTTTTGTTTCAGTTGTTTCTGTGATGTACTGAAATATAATTACAATCACTTCATACGTTTCAAAGGCTTTTATCGACAATTACATGACATTTATGCAAAGAGTCAATATATTTTTCAGGATCTCTGCAATTCGACTGGGTTGCTCTCGATCAACTTCTGGGCCAAATCCTGACTGATAGCAACCCCTTCTTTCATAATCACTTCTTGGAGTTTGTCAGAATTAGTGGGTTTTTGTTTGTCCACCCGCCTCTTGAGGATTGACCACAAGTTCTCAATGGGATTAAGATCTGGGGCGTTTCCAGGCCATAGACCCAAAATGGATGCTTTACTGTTGGCATGACACAGGACTGATGGTAGCGTCACCTTTTCTTCTCCAGACAAGTCTTTTTCCAGATGCTCCAAGCAATCGGAAAGAGGCTTCATCCGAGTATATGACTTTGCCGCACTCCTCAGCAGTCCATTCGCCGTACTTTTCGCAGAAGATCAATATCCCTGTCCCTGATGTTTTTTTTGGAGAGAAGTGGCTTCTTTGCTGCCCTTCTTGACACCAGGCCATCTTCCAAAAGTCTTGGCCTCACTGTGCGTGCAGATGCGCTCACACCTGCCTGCTGCCATTCCTGAGCAGCTCTGCACTGGTGGCACTCCGATCCCGCAGCTGAATCCTCTTTAGGAGACGATCCTGGCATCCTTGCTGGACTTTCTTGGATGCCCCGAAGCCTTCTTAACACGAATTGAACCTCTTTTCTTGAAGTTCTTGATGATCCTATAAATTGTTGATTTAGGTGGAGTCTTAGTAGCCACAATATCATTGCCTGTGAAGCCATTTTTATGCAACACAATGATGGCTGCACGCGTTTCTTTGCAGGTCACCATGGTTAACAATGAAAGAACAATGATTTCAAGCATCAACCTCCTTTTAACATGTCAAGTCTGCCATTCTAACCCAATCAGCCTGACATAATGATCTCCAGCCTTGTGCTCGTCAACATTCTTATCCGAGTTAACAAGACGATTACTGAAATGATCTCAGCAGGTCCTTTAATGACAGCAATGAAATGCAGTGGAAAGTTTTTTTCGGGATTAAGTTCATTTTCATGGCAAAGAAGGACTATGCAATTCATCGGATCACTCTTCATAACATTCTGGAGTATATGCAAATTGCTATTATAAAAACTTAAGCAGCAACTTTTCCAATTTCCAATATTTGTGTCATTCTCAAAAATTTTGGCCACGCCTGTATATCTCTATATGAATCTGCCAAAGTCCACACAATCACCCCACAACCCAACGTCCCCTCTAACTCCTGCGTTGGGGCTCCCACACTTAACAACATATTCAGCGGAGCTATATTGGCACTCTCCCTCCTAACAGTTACACAGTAGCTGCAAAGGGGGCGGAGCCAACATCATATTAAACTCTATGAATTAAGATTTGAATGTTACTCAAGTTCATGTGCATGCAACAACAGAATAACAACTTATTCCTAGGCTTAATGTTTAACCTACACATCCCTGAGAATGAGCCGTTACTACAGAAATTATTAGAACATAGAACATATTAGATTGAGTGCATTGATATAAACCTGTGAATCTCTGCTCCTGTCAAAGAAATTCAGCAAAGTGATACAGTATAAAATTGACCATGATTATTATTAAATTCTAACAGATGTTCGCAGATGTTTTTTTTTATTTTTATAAAAGACGACCCTCATACACACCATTGACCTTGAGTTCTACATGGACAGGTCTGAAGTTAGGGATCCGGCAGCTGTAAGTTCCTGTGTCATTGAGTTTCACGTCGCTCAGTCTGATGGAGTAATTCCCTTTTGTGAACTCTGATGGAAAACCTTTGACTCTGTCCCTGTACTCTCCATCCTGGTCATGAAAATTCTCTTTACCATCGATGATGTCATACACAACCTTGCCGTCTATGTATTGCCAGAAGACGTCCGTTTCATAACGACTGGATAAACATGGTAAGATCACAGAGTCTCCTACAGCAGCTTCGACTGTGACGCTCTGAGACGAGACTTTAAAAACACAAACACGCAATTGTGGATACAAACAGGAAGCCAAATATGCCGCATCAGGATGTTACACAGTGATGCTGAGTGCTTACCTTCATTTATTACAAGCATAAGAGCACACAGGGAGTAAATTCCATCTGTCTGTTTTTTCCCACGGAACAGATGAGTGGACAGCAGCAGTATACGAGTTATGAGTTAAACCTAATTCTATTGGGCCGGTCGGTGTCTGCACAGGTGGTCCTCACTGAATTTAATAATAGGCAGCATCATCAACTTTTATGTCATATTGTGGGCGTGTCACCGACGGTCCTCACTAACTAACAATAAACAGTGTAGTCTACAGGAAAAACAGGCATGTCTACAGTGATGCTGCATACGACAGGCAGAAGTACGGGCTGCAGAAACATAGGAGTAGCGTGAGCAGCGGCATCGAGTTCACCACACACTACTTTCACAAGTGCTGGTAGCATGCAGGCGTCAGGATCTGCACATGGGTAGAGCTGTGGGTAAACCTCATGTACGTGGGCGGGGAAGCGGGTAACCTCTAAAATATCATTAAAACAAACCGTGTCTGTGTGAACTTATAAAACATATTTAACTTCATGCGTGTAAGAAAGCTGTACATTTAGTGAAACTCACTGAGCTCTTTAGTACGACCCATTCTACAGTCAGTGTGTGTCTGTGGAGAATGCTCCTGACTTTATGCCTAAAACCTCTGAACTGAGGCGTCCACATATTTTCTGATCTTAAACTGTATATCGTATTGATTACATCACAGTATGGTGTGACAGCAATGCGACACTGCTCCCAGACCCAGGCTGTTGTCTGTTCTTTCCTACATAGGCAAAACTTCTCCTAACGTGATATGAATTTCCTTCTGAGGAAAATCCTCGTCTTCAGGAAAAAAACAGACTGAAGATTCCTGAGTCGTCCTCGGGCGAAGGGCCTGTACACACCTGTTCACTGCCTCCAGATAAGTACCTTATTGTACATGATGGTGGTTAAACAGAATCCAAACGCACCTACTTTATTCAAGACCTGTCAATCAATCATACACATAGGCCCCTCCCACAATTCCTGAACAGTTATCATTACTATTAAAAATGTTTCATGAAGCACTGAATGCAGCCTCGTGAGATTCCATACAAATAGATAGTTTTACATTAGAGACGGAATTAATTTCTTAGCTCACTTTACCTGATAGCTGATAAATAGCTAGCTTACAGTTTTCATAAACTATGTACAAACAAACTAGAAACAAACAAACAAAAAACACTTGCTAAATAATTTAGTTTAATTCATTTTAAACAGACGAGCGACATTCAGGTTAGAGTACGCAGTAAATAGTTAAATATAAAGACACGTAAATTAAAATGAGCTAGCTCGCGTAAACAGGGCCGTATGCTAACTTTTAACCTTATAGTATGCTCGCTTATACTGTAGCGTAACTAGTTAGCATAGTTCCTCTTAGCTACAGGGACTTTCCGAACCAAGGCCTTAATTTACAGACCTGAATTAATGCGTCACATATCTAGTACACACATCTCGTACACGATACACACCTTATATCCATGATTTATTAACCTGAAAAACATATCAAAATTATTAAAACAATCAAATTTCCAGCTTCCCGTTACTCCTATAGACGGAACTACAGAAATGCGCACGCGCACGCTACACGTATTACTGTTGGTTGGTTGTGTTTCGGCTGCGTCCAGCAATTAGAATTTGTCCATCAGTCATCCAAGTTGATTTAATAATTTAATAATAATTATCTTATTTATTTATTTATTTATTTAAATGGTTCTACAGCTATCCAATACATAAACAAGTAAATAAAATAAACCCATCCTATTTTTTTCGAACCATGAACTTTCTGAAAGAAATCTAGTCAAGAAAAAAAAAAATCATGACCGGAGATGTGGTTAAAAAATTTACAGTAATAACCAGAGCTGTGTTTATTAGTGAAACACACACACACACACACACACACATATTACTGTAAATTTTCTAATAAAAAGGTTAATGGGTTTATTTTATTTACTTGTTTATGTATTGGATAGCTGTAGAACCATATAAATTAATGAATAAATAAATGAATAAATAAATAAATAAATAAGATAATAATTATTAAATTATTAAATCAACTTGGATGACTGATGGAAGAATTCTAATTGCTGGACGCAGCCGAAACACAACCAACCAACACCAAATACGTGTAGCGTGCACATGCGCATCTCTTTACTTCCGTCTATAGGAGTAACGGGAAGCTGGAAATTTGATTGTTTTATTACTTTGGATATTTTTTTCAGGTTAATAAATCATGGATATAAGGTGTGTATCGTGTACGAGATGTGTGTACTAGATATGTGACGCATTAATTCAGGTCTGTAAATTAAGGCCTTGGTTCGGAAAGTCCATGTAGCTAAGAGGAACTATGCTAACTAGTTACGCTACAGTATAAGCGAGCATACTATAAGGTTAAAAGTTAACATACGGCCCTGTTTACGCGAGCTAGCTCATTTTAATTTAGGGGTCTTTATATTTAACTATTTACTGCGTACTCTAACCTGAATGTCGCTCGTCTGTTTAAAATTAATTAAACTAAATTATTTAGCAAGTGTTTTTTGTTTGTTTGTTTGTACATAGTTTGTGAAAATTGTAAGCTAGCTATTTATCAGCTATCAGGTAAAGTGAGCTAAGAAATTAATTCCGTCTCTAATGTAAAACTATCTATTTGTATGGAATCTCACGAGGCTGCATTCAGTGCTTCATGAAACATTTTTAATAGTAATGATAACTGTTCAGGAATTGTGGGAGGGGCCTATGTGTATGATTGATTGACAGGTCTTGAATGAAGTAGGTGTGTTTGGATTTTGTTTAACCACCATCATGTACAATAAGATCGTTATCTGGAGGCAGTGAACAGGTGTGTACAGGCCCTTCGCCCGAGGACGACTCAGGAATCTTCAGTCTGTTTTTTTTCCTGAAGACGAGGATTTTCCTCAGAAGGAAATTCAGTATCACGTTAGGAGAAGCTTTGCCCATGTAGGAAAGAACAGACAACAGCCTGGGTTAGGGAGCAGTGTCGCATTGCTGTCACACCATACTGTGATGTAATCAATACGATATACAGTTTAAGATCAGAAAGTATGTGGACGCCTCAGTTCAGAGGTTTTAGGCATAAAATCAGGAGCATTCTCCACAGACACACACTGACTGTAGAATGGGTCGTACTAAAGAGCTCAGTGAGTTTCACTAAATGTACAGCTTTCTTACACGCATGAAGTTCAATATGTTTTATAAGTTCACACAGATACGGTTTGTTTTAATGATATTTTAGAGGTTACCCGCTTCCCCGCCCACGTACATGAGGTTTACCCACAGCTCTACCCATGTGCAGATCCTGACGCCTGCATGCTACCAGCACTTGTGAAAGTAGTGTGTGGTGAACTCGATGCCGCTGCTCACGCTACTCCTATGTTTCTGCAGCCCGTACTTCTGCCTGTCGTATGCAGCATCACTGTAGACATGCCTGTTTTTCCTGTAGACTACACTGTTTAGTGTTAGTTAGTGAGGACCATCGGTGACACGCCCACAATATAACGTAAAAGTTGATGGCGCTGCCTATTGTTACATTCAGTGAGGACCACCTGTGCAGACACCGACCGGCCCAACAGAATTAGTTTTAACTCATAACTCGTATACTGCTGCTGTCCACTCATCTGTTCCATCTGTCTGTTTTTTCCCACAGAATTTACTCCCTTTGTGCTCTTATGCTTGTAATAAATGAAGGTAAGCACTCAGCATCACTGTGTAACATCTTGATGTGGCATATTTGGCTTCTTGTTTGTATCCACAATTGCGTGTTTGTGTTTTTAAAGTGTCGTCTCAGAGCGTCACAGTCGAAGCTGCTGTAGGAGACTCTGTGATCTTACCATGTTTATCCAGTCGTCATGAAAAGGACGTATTCTGGCGGTACATAGACGGCAAGGTTGTGTATGAGATCATCGAGGGTAAAGAGAATTTTCATGACCAGGATGGAGAGTACAGGGACAGAGTCAAAGGTTTTCCATCAGAGTTCACAAAAGGGAATTACTCCATCAGACTGAGCGACGTGAAACTCAATGATACAGGAACTTACAGCTGCCAGATCCCTGACTTCAGAACTGTCCATGTAGAACTCAAGGTCAATGGTGTGTATGAGGGTCGTCTTTTATAAGAATAAAAGCGAACATCTGTTAGAACATAATAATAATCATGGTCAATTTTATTCTGTATCACTTTGCATGAATTT
>QNUK01001881.1:0-24665 GCA_013621035.1 Clarias magur | reverse complement strand
CACACACACACACACACACACACGCACTATACATCCTAAATACTCACAAAAGATCATACACAAGGACTAACACTCACACAAATACCTACAAAAACACACAGTCTACAGACATGAATTCCACAAATTACACTGTATACCCACTACACACATACACATAAACACACCCACACAAACACACACACTTCACAAACAGACGACACAGACACACATGACACACACATACACATACCACACATATTACACGTACACATATACTTACGCACACGCGCACACACACTATAACCAAACACAGACACACATCAAATTTTTATCCTGCACATACAGTACACATTCTACACACACGCCATACACACAGTACACATCCTCTCCACTCCACACTCTCCACACAAATGATGACCGGCCCAGGCACATATGACATTACAGTCGTTACCAAGCAATCACTAGCAATGAGGCAGAGGAAAGAGACGTCCAACATCGTTACGATGTCTTTCAACTTATGCCTGCGTTTAGTGACATCATTGTCCATGGGTTTTAAGGGGGCTCAGCGTGCTCAAAGTCACACAGGTTGTTTCGTGCGCCCGGATGCCATGGCCAAGGTGCTGGGCCCGCTCATCATTGCTTTTTCAATATATTTCTTCTTTTATATTAAAAGGCTGCAGGGCCAACTTCTAAGGCTGTTCATCTTCTGGAGAGCTCTTGTTGGACTTGTTAGACATTGTATTGGTATTGTGCTAGCCTGAGACCCACGAGTTTCAATGTTCCCCTCCGAGAGGCGGCACATGACTTGGCTGAGCAAGCTTGAGGGGGGTTTTATCTTCATTACCAGAGAATGACCGGTGGTAAGCAACCAAAATGAATTTGCTAGTTGTGTCTTATTATGGGGCCGATGTACCTTCTATCTGGAGTCCACCCTGAAATTAGGAAGTTCTTTGGAGAACTGTCAGACCAATTGTGCTGTGTGAGGCTCTGGGCCTTAGGCTCTTGCTCTGATAACATTAGTAGATGGTGGACAAATTGGGGCATACAGGGAGCAAATTAATCATCCTAGGTTCTTTGTTGGGCTGTGGCTGTAAGTTTTTGGCCCTACCTCTTTGAGAATACCTGAGAATAAATCCACCTGTTTGTGAAACAATGGTTGAAACTTGGTTGCGGGTGGTTCAGATAGCTCAGACCCTATGACCCTAACTGCTTGACAAAATGTCATGAGAAACCCATTCTTCCCAAAAACGTACTGTGGGCTTGTATGGAACGCTCACCACCTATAGCACATCATACTGCCCTTCTGCCTTTTATGTGTGCTTTTCATTCCTGGGTGATTTTCATTCTTTGTGCTCTTCGCAAAGGTCGCAGCAAACAGCAGCGATAAGCTGACGCAGCCAGATTCGGAGTTCCAGGAATTACCGACTGTAGCCTAGCACGGTAAATCTGTGACACCAGTCTTGTCTGCCTAGATGTGAAAGGCCTAGTTATCTTCATGTTCATGATCAACTGACTAGTGTTTACAGTTGATGATTAAGGGACACCTGGTGCTGAAGCAGGTGAAAACCTGGCCAATAGAAGCCTGCACTTTTGTTTTGAGAACACCATTTAGGAAGGCTGCAACTTACGGCGACTTCACTGACTTGGAGGAGTAAACATCATCAGCGACCAGCTACTTCAACAAGTGCTGTTGTCACCTTCTTCAAGAACATCATCACACAACCAACCAGAAACTTTAATAGATTTACTGCGGAGGTGCGTTGACTTGTGAGGACCCAAGCCATCAGAGCAGCAAGGGCCAAACGTTCCTTGGCCATAGAGATTGAAAGCGCTCACATGCCCAGAGAATTATCAACCAGTTCAGCGATAGTGGTAACATATAGCAGGGCTTCACCAGCAATCACCAACAAAAGGACATCACCAAAGGAACTCATCGTCACCCGCCTGTTACAGTGACGGCTCCATTTCAGATGCACTGAACAGCTTCTACCCTCACTTGACATGCAGAACGTCATGACGTTCGGGAGAAACTGTGTGTCTCATCAGCAAGAACCAAGAGTCAGCACAAAGAGAGGAAGTGCAGAGGCTAACGGTCTGCTGTAGGCACAACACCCTGTCGCTGAATTTTGCTAAAACAAAGAACATTGTTGATGACTTCAGGAGGACACAAAGCGGCAACTCTCTGATGAACATCACTGCTCCTGTGTGGAGATCATCAACAGCACCAAATTCCTGGTTGGCCACCTGGAGGAGAACCTCACTCTGTCCCTCAACAGCAAACGATAGTATTAAAAACGTCTCCTCTTCCTGAGAAGGCTGAGGAAGACCCAGCTTTTGCACAATATCCATTTCTTTTTATATGCACAAAACTATTTGATCTTTGCTGCTACTTCAAAGGAATCTGTCCTGGTTACTGTTTCTCCTCCCACTACCTCAACTCATTGTCATCAGCACACAGTAATGAAATGTGTCATGTTGTCGCGTTGTTTGCATATTTGAACCAAACCTTCATGTTGTCTCTTATTTTTTTGTATAGAACTTAGTTTTCTGTTAAGTTATAAATGTCAATCTGTCTTGTCACAGCTAGGCAGCTAATTAGGTTGCATAGTTAGCTAGTTAGTTTTTGTTCATCCATGATGTTCATTTGTATTGCATGATGCTGGGATCCAGTCACTACTGAAAACTTACCTCACACCTATCATTCCTAGGCTGACCCGCCATGAGAAGTACTTTGTTCTTACTTCATACTTGTTTGCACGTTTTCGTATTCATACTCGCACAAACACACTGATCAACAACCATCTAAGAAATTGCCCATAGAGACTGAACAGATAAACTGAACAAACTTAAAAATGTCAATCTGTCTTGTCAAAGCTCGGCAGATAAATAGGTTGCTTAGTTAGCTAGTTAGTTTTTTTTTCTTTCATAATTTTAATTTATGTTTTATGTGGGACCATGGTCCTGAAGGAACTTTATTTGGTTTCACTGTGTACTTAATATGGTTATATGGTTAAAATGAAAATAAAAGCCTACTTGAACCTGGCTCAAGCAGCCTCGCTTTTGGATCCAATCAGCTATATCTCTCCACAACAGAAACATTATACCGCATCATTCCTACATTCCTCACACCGTAGATTCATCAGTAAGTACTCAGGGCTCCGACCTGCATTGGGGGGAAGCGTATGTCGATACCCCACCTTCTTATACCTTGTTACTTGTTATATGCACAAAACTATTTGATCTTTGCTGCTACTTCAAACGAATGTGTCCTGGTTACTGTTTCTCTTCCCACTACCTCAACTCATTATGTCATTAGCACAAAGTAATGAAATGTGTCATGTTGTGACGTTCTAACTCTTGTTTGCACATTTGAATGAGCACTTCATGTTGTCGCTTTTTGCAGGGGAAAGAACATAGTTTTCTGTTAACTTAAAAATGTCAATCTGTCTTGCCACAGCTAAGCAGCTATTTAGGTTGTTTATTCATCTAGTGTTTGTTCATTCATGATGGTAATGCTGTATATAGGACATTGGTCCTAGAGAAACGTTGTTTCGTTTCACTGTGTACTAAACTATTTATGGTTAAAATGAAATAAACGGCTACTTGAACTTGGCTCAAACAGGCTGGCTTTTGAACACATAAAACAAACAACATGCTAAAGCATCATGTGTTCATGATGTATGTCTCTCCACTACCAAAACATTACCTCCCACCGCATCATTCCTTGGGTAACCCGCCGTCAGAAGTACTCAGGCCTCTGACCTGCATTGGCGGAAGCGTACCTCAATCTTCCACCATTTTCCCATGTATGCGCTGCTTCTCTTCTGTAGAAGGTATCCTCATTACTTCATTCTATAAACTATAAACCAAAAGCTGTTTTCTGTATTTATATAATTTTTATTTTATTATTTCATAATCATTTGCACGTTTTCTTATTCATAGTCTATTAATTTATTATTATAGTTATATTCTTTGTTTATACTCTTTTCTGTTTTTATGCACCGTTGTCAAAGCATTTCTCTGAATATCATGTTTTGTGTATTTGACAAATAAAACTAGAAATTTTATTGACATTTACATTTAGAGCATGAACATTGCATATGAATTTTTTAGGTGTGAAAATAACCGGTTTCCTACGAATGGACACCTCTAAGAAGACGGCAACCTAACAGTGAAAGGAATAAGGAATTACAATTTCCGGCATTTTCGTGCATTTGCTTTCATGTTAAATAACAACGTTAAGGGTAGTCTTTTTCACATTTTGAGCATAAAGACGGCATATAAATTTACTTTGTGTTTTACATGACCATGCATTAGTTGTGTGCAAAACCCCGCTTTCCTGAGCTCGTACAGTGCGGAGAACACAACAAACGCTTTATCTCAGCACGAGGAGCATAGGACTGAAAGGAATGATAATTTCCATCACATTCATGCATTCTGGGATGAATAACAACTTTTTTGTTAGTATTTTACACATTTTGAGCATAAAAACTGCATATAAATTCGTTTTGTGTGCTTTATATGACCATGCATTAGTTGTGTGAGAAAACCGCTTTCCTGAGCTCGTACAGCGCTAAGAACACAGCAAACGCTTTATCGCAGGACAAGGAGCATAAAAGTGAAAGGAATGATAATTTCCAACATTTTCATGCATTCTGGCATACATGATGAATAACAACTTTTTTGTTATTCTTTAACACATTTTGATCATAAAAACTTGATATAAATTTGTTTTGTGTTTTACAGGACCATGCATTAGTTGTGTGAGAAAACCGCTTTCCTGAGCTCGTACAGCGCTAAGAACACAGCAAACGCTTTATCGCAGCATGACAAGCAGAAAAATAATGATAATTTCCAACACATTCCTGCATTCTGGCATACATGATGAATAACAACTTTTTTGTTATTCTTTAACACATTTTGATCATAAAAACTTGATATAAATTTGTTTTGTGTTTTACAGGACCATGCATTAGTTGTGTGAGAAAACCGCTTTCCTGAGCTCGTACAGCGCTAAGAACACAGCAAACCCTTTATCGCAGGACAAGGAGCATAAAAGTGAAAGGAATGATAATTTCCAACACATTCCTGCATTTTGGCATACATGATGAAAAACAACTTTTTTGTTAATCTTTAACACATTTTGATCATAAAAACTTGATATAAATTTGTTTTCTGTTTTACAGGACCATGCATTAGTTGTGTGAGAAAACCGCTTTCCTGAGCTCGTACAGCGCTAAGAACACAGCAAACGCTTTATCGCAGGACAAGGAGCATAAAAGTGAAGGAATGATAATTTCCAACATTTTCATGCATTCTGGCATACATGATGAAAAACAACTTTTTTGTTAATCTTTAACACATTTTGATCATAAAAACTTGATATAAATTTGTTTAGTGTTTTACAGGACCATGCATTAGTTGTGTGAGAAAACCGCTTTCCTGAGCTCGTACAGCGCTAAGAACACAGCAAACGCTTTATCGCAGGACAAGGAGCATAAAAGTGAAAGGAATGATAATTTCCAACATTTTCATGCATTCTGGCATACATGATGAAAAACAACTTTTTTGTTAATCTTTAACACATTTTGATCATAAAAACTTGATATAAATTTGTTTTCTGTTTTACAGGACCATGCATTAGTTGTGTGAGAAAACCGCTTTCCTGAGCTCGTACAGCGCTAAGAACACACAGCAAACGCTTTATCGCAGGACAAGGAGCATAAAAGTGAAAGGAATGATCATTTCCAACATTTTCATGCATTCTGGCATACATGATGAAAAACAACTTTTTTGTTAATCTTTAACACATTTTGATCATAAAAACTTGATATAAATTTGTTTTGTGTTTTACAGGACCATGCATTAGTTGAGTGAGAAAACCGCTTTCCTGAGCTCGTACAGCGCTATGAACACAGCAAACGCTTTATCGCTGCACAAGGAGCATAAAAGTGAAAGGAATGATAATTTCCAATATTTTCATGCATTCTGGCATACATGATGAAAAACAACTTTTTTGTTAATCTTTAACACATTTTGATCATAAAAACTTGATATAAATTTGTTTTGTGTTTTACAGGACCATGCATTAGTTGTGTGAGAAAACCGCTTTCCGGAGCTCGTACAGCGCTAAGAACACAGCAAACGCTTTATCTCCGAATAACAAGCATGAAACTTAAAGGACATGTAATTTCCAAAACTTTCATGCAATCTGGCATGAATGTTGAATAACAACTTTTTTTGAAAGTCTTTTTCACATTTTGAGCATAAAGACTGCATATAAATTAATTTTGTGTTTTACATGACCATGCATTAGTTGTGTGCGAAACGCGCTTTCCTGAGCTCGTAAAGCGCTAAGAACACAGCAAACGATTTATCTCAGCACGAGGAGCATAGGACTGAAAGGAATGATAATTTCCATCACATTCATGCATTCTGGCATACATGATGAATAACAACTTTTTTGTTAGTCTTTTTCACATTTTCAGCGTGAAAAGAAATCTGTGGTGAAGTTGACTGTGAGGTTGCCAGTCAAAAGACCTGTGGAGTTACAGTGCACACACCCCTCCCATCTACGACCGGCTGCAGACTATACCATGCCAGCAACCTTGTAGTTGCCGACGACGGTAACAAATTCACTAGCCTGAATGTACACGCGAATGACTCATCGATGATGTGGGTTGATGCGAGATTAGAGGAGTATAATAATTACACACACACACACACACACACACACACACACACACACACACACACACCACACGCAAGCACACACAAACAATCTACATACGCACACATACTACACATACACAACACGTAATAACACACGTGTTAGAACAAACCCAACACATAGAACAAATACACCCATACTTCTAACAAACAAAAAACGTAATTCATTCATACAAGCAAAAATACTCCATACACACTCTCACACACACACACAGTTCAACATGATGTTCAAGACGTTTAACTTAAGCAGGCCGCTTTTGGTGGAGAAAATGTGAAGAATTTTACCGTGACTGATATATTTACAGACACGTACGTTGCATGAATGTGCATGTGCAGCACTCAGCGAGTTTGCGTGATAGAAGAACTATTATGACAATTATTCATTTTATAATACTATTCTACACACACAAACACTACAATCATTAAACATACATAAAACATACTCCACACAAACCCATATGACAGACACACACATACATACACACACACACACACACACACACAAACACACACACACACACACACACACACACACACACACACACACACACACACACACACACACACACACACACACACACACACACACACACACACCCACATAGTTCAACATGAAGTTCATGACATTTAAGTTAAGCAAGGCCGCTTTTGGTGGCGAAAATGAGAAGTATAGTACCGTGACTGACAGACATGTACAGACATGTACGTTGCGTGAATGTGCATGTGGAGCACTCACTCATGAAGCGGGTTTGGGTGATTGAAAAACTTGATAATTGATAATTATTCATTTTATAGCAATATTCTACACACACAAACACTACAACCATTAAACATACATTAAACATACTTCACACAAACCCATACGACACATACATACACACTCAAACACACAAAGACACACTCACATACACACAGACACAGACATACACACACACACACACAGACACACACACACACACACACACACACACACACACAGACACACACACAGACACACACACAGACACACATTTTATGCTGTGTACAGATTCATTGACAATCTGAAGGCCCTGCGGCATTAGAGTGACGACAAAACCCAGTCGACATTGAGAGAGCTAGCAATGGCGCACTAGAAAGAGACATCCAGGAATATCGATGCCTTAAACTGATGTCATATTTGTTTAAGCGGTCTTAGCATGGTGAAAAGGCACACAGGATTTGAGGTTCGAAACAAGTCGCAACGGCATATACACATATACTGCCATACCAGGGAATATTTTGTGCCTGTCTCGGACCCATGTTCCACCCCTGACCGAGTATATGGGGTCCGCATAATGATGTTGCTGTTGATGGACCCATCGAAGTACTGCCCAAGACTGGCTTAAGCAAGCTTCAGGAGGTGTTTATCGACATCGACTGGCGAGGAGTGATAGCTCTATGCAAGCAAAATTCAATCTTTGTTGTATCTTCAATGGCCCCACTGTTCTGGATGATGCTCTGGGTCTTGGGGGCTTGCTCTGGCAGCATGGGTATCCAAATTGGCTGCAGGGACCAGATTGATCACGCAATCCCAGTTTCTTTTTGGGGGGTGTTTAAGTTTTTGGCCCTAACTATTAGAGAATACCTCATATAAGGCCACCTTTTTGTGAAAGACTGGGGAAGGGGTTTGTGGATGTTTTAGATAACTTAAAGCTTATGACACTGTCTCCTCAACAAAATGCCACGAGTATGCCATTTCCACAAACGTACTGCTCTGCTGCCTATTATGGAACGCTCACCACACAGCACATCATAGAGCTCTTCGGTTGTCTCTGTGTGTCTTTAATTTTTGACCCAGAAGGGTTCCTAGCAAAGTTTGAAACATAAAGAAGTGATAGGCTGAGACGGGCAGACACAGGAATTCAATCACATCCTGAACACACAGAATGATGCATCCACACACACACACACACACACACACACACACACACACACACACACACACACACACACAAACATACTATGCAACTACCAACGCCATAAACACTAGACATACACATACTACACACTTACATCCTACACTCACATATACTACACATACACACAACCATTACACATAACACACACACAGTCCACATCGTTAATAAACACAACAAATCGGAACCACAGACACATAGACGTCTCACACACATCTTGTGTTTGTCTTCCAACATCTACACACTTCCTAGAATCCTACACAAATGATGACCCGCTCAAGCACCAGCGATATTACATGAAACCCGTCTGACACTGAGTGACAACTAACAATGCATAACTAGAAAGACACGTCCAGCCATGACAATGCCTTACACTTATGTCATACTTGTTTAAAAGGACATAGCGTGATTAAAAAATCAAAGAGATTGTAAGGTGTGACCAAGTGGCGATGGCACAGTTGTTTGGTCCCGCTCATCGCTGCTTGTAATTATATTTATTCTTTTAATTTTAAAAAGCCAACTTCTTGGCCTTCAACTTCACAGAGCTCCTCTGTAGACAAGCAGACTGTATAGTACGTGGCTGCCTTGGATGCATAAGTGTTCCTCGACAGTCCATGCATGCGGGGTCCCCATTGTGATACTGATGGTGATAGACCCGCCAGAATGCTATGTACAGGACTGGACATTAGTGAGCTTTTAGTGTTTATCTTCATCAACTGGGGAGTGATCGGCGATACCTTCAATAGCCCGATGTACATTCTTTGTGGGTAGATGGTAGCCAAACTGGCTGCAGGGAACAAATTGATCATGCAATTCTTGGTTCTTTGTGGGAGGAAGAGGATAGTTCTTGCCCTTACCTCTTTGAGAATACCTCCAAAAATTCCAGCTGTTGGTGAGACACTGGGTAAGGGGTTTGTTGGTGGATGAAATAGCTCTAGGTAGATGATTCTATCTGTTTGATAAGATGGAACAAGTAAACAACCCTATTCCACAAACGTACCACAACCTTCAATGAAACGTTCACCACGGAGCATATCATACAGTCATTTGGCCTTTTCTGTGTGCTTTTTGTTTCTGTGCAAAAATGCACAGCAGCTGTGCCGGGAAGTTCTAGGAATATACATCCATCCATTACACACACACACACACACACACACACACACACACACACACACACACACACACACACACACACACTATACGTCCTAAATACTCACAACAGATCATACACAAAGACTAACACTCACACAAATACCTACAAAACCAGACACACTCTACAGACATGAATTCCACAAATTACACTGTATACACACTACACACATACACATAAACACACCCACACAAACACACACAAACAGACAACACAGACACACATGACACACACATACACATACCACACATATTACACATACACATATACTTACACACACGCGCACACACACTATAAACAAACACAGACACACATCAAATTCTTATCCTGCACATACAGTACACATTCTACACACACGCCATACACACAGTACACATCCTCTCCACTCCACACAAATGATGACCGGGCCAGGCACATACGACATTACAGTCGTTACCAAGCAATCACTAGCAATGAGGCAGAGAAAGAGACGTCCAACATCGACGATGTCTTAAACTTATGCCATGTTTAGTGACATCATTGTCCATGGGGTTTAAGGGTGCTCAGCGTGCTCAAAAGTCACACAGGTTGTTTCGTGCGCCCGGATGCCTATGGCACAGGTGCTTGGGCCCGCTCATCATTGCTTTTCAATATATTTCTTCTTTTTATATTAAAAGGCTGCAGGGCCAACTTCTAGGCTTTCATCTTCTGAGAGAGCTTCTTGTTGGACTTGTAGATCATTGTATGGTATGTGCTAGCCTGAGACCCACGAGTGTTCAATGTTCCCTCCAGAGTGCTGCACATGACTGGCTTGAGCAAGCTTGAGGTGGGGTTTATCTTCATTGACCAGAGAATGACCGGTGGTAAGCAACCAAAATGAATGCTAGTTGTGTCTTGTATGGGCCGATGTACTTCTTGGAGTCCACCTTGAATAGGAAGTTCTTTGGAGAACTTTCAGACCAATTGTGCTGTGTGAGGCTCTGGGCCTTAGGCTCTTGCTCTGATAACATTAGTAGATGGTGGACAAATTGGGGCATACAGAGAGCAAATTAATCATCCTAGGTTCTTTGTTGGGCTGTGGCTGTAAGTTTTTGGCCCTACCTCTTTGAGAATACCTGAGAATAAATCCACCTGTTTGTGAAACAATGGTTGAAACTTGGTTGCGGGTGGTTCAGATAGCTCAGACCCTATGACCCTAACTGCTTGACAAAATGTCATGAGAAACCCATTCTTTCCAAAAATGTACTGTGGGCTTGTATGGAACGCTCACCACCTATAGCACATCATACTGCCCTTCTGCCTTTTATGTGTGCTTTTTATTCCTGGGTGATTTTCATTCTTTGTGCACTTCGCAAAGGTCGCAGCAAACAGCAGCGATAAGCTGACGCAGCCAGATTCGGAGTTCCAGGAATTACCGACTGTAGCCTAGCACGGTAAATCTGTGACACCAGTCTTGTCTGCCTAGATGTGAAAGGCCTAGTTATCTTCATGTTCATGATCAACTGACTAGTGTTTACAGTTGATGATTAAGGGACACCTGGTGCTGAAGCAGGTGAAAACCTGGCCAATAGAAGCCTGCACTTTTGTTTTGAGAACACCATTTAGGAAGGCTGCAACTTACGGCAAGAACATCATCACACAACCAACCAGAAACTTTAATAGATTTACTGCGGAGGTGCGTGGACTTGTGGAGACCCAAGCCATCAGAGCAGCAAGGGCCAAACGTTCCTTGGCCATAGAGATTGAAAGCGCTCACATGCCCAGAGAATTATCAACCAGTTCAGCGATAGTGGTAACATATAGCAGGGCTTCACCAGCAATCACCAACAAAAGGACATCACCAAAGGAACTCATCGTCACCCACCTGTTACAGTGACGGCTCCATTTCAGATGCACTGAACAGCTTCTACCCTCACTTCGACATGCAGAACATCATGACGTTCGGGAGAAACTGTGTGTCTCATCAGCAAGAACCAAGAGTCAGCACAAAGAGAGGAAGTGCAGAGGCTAACGGTCTGCTGTAGGCACAACAACCTGTCGCTGAATTTTGCTAAAACAAAGAACATTGTTGATGACTTCAGGAGAACACAAAGCGGCAACTCTCTGATGAACATCACTGCTCCTGTGTGGAGATCATCAACAGCACCAAATTCCTGGTTGGCCACCTGGAGGAGAACCTCACTCGGTCCCTCAACAGCAAACGATAGTATTAAAAACGTCTCCTCTTCCTGAGAAGGCTGAGGAAGACCAAGCTTTTGCACAATATCCATTTCTTTTTATATGCACAAAACTATTTGATCTTTGCTGCTACTTCAAAGGTATCTGTCCTGGTTACTGTTTCTCCTCCCACTACCTCAACTCATTGTCATCAGCACACAGTAATGAAATGTGTCATGTTGTCGCGTTGTTTGCATATTTGAACCAAACCTTCATGTTGTCTCTTATTTTTTTGTATAGAACTTAGTTTTCTGTTAAGTTATAAATGTCAATCTGTCTTGTCACAGCTAGGCAGCTAATTAGGTTGCATAGTTAGCTAGTTAGTTTTTGTTCATCCATGATGTTCATTTGTATTGCATGATGCTGGGATCCAGTCACTACTAAAAACTTACCTCACACCTATCATCCCTAGGCTGACCCGCCATGAGAAGTACTTTGTTCTTACTTCATACTTGTTTGCACGTTTTCTTATTCATACTCGCACAAACACACTGATCAACAACCATCTAAGAAATTGCCCATAGAGACTGAACAGATAAACTGAACAAACTTAAAAATGTCAATCTGTCTTGTCAAAGCTCGGCAGATAAATAGGTTGCTTAGTTAGCTAGTTAGTTTTTTTTTTTCTTTCATAATTTTAATTTATGTTTTATGTGGGACCATGGTCCTGAAGGAACTTTATTTGGTTTCACTGTGTACTTAATATGGTTATATGGTTAAAATGAAAATAAAAGCCTACTTGAACCTGGCTCAAGCAGCCTCGCTTTTGGATCCAATCAGCTATATCTCTCCACAACAGAAACATTATACCGCATCATTCCTACATTCCTCACACCGTAGATTCATCAGTAAGTACTCAGGGCTCCGACCTGCATTGGGGGGAAGCGTATGTCGATACACCACCTTCTTATACCTTGTTACTTGTTATATGCACAAAACTATTTGATCTTTGCTGCTACTTCAAACGAATGTGTCCTGGTTATTGTTTCTCTTCCCACTACCTCAACGCATTATGTCATTAGCACAAAGTAATGAAATGTGTCATGTTGTGACGTTCTAACTCTTGTTTGCACATTTGAATGAGCACTTCATGTTGTCGCTTTTTGCAGGGGAAAGAACATAGTTTTCTGTTAACTTAAAAATGTCAATCTGTCTTGTCACAGCTAAGCAGCTATTTAGGTTGTTTATTCATCTAGTGTTTGTTGCCTCTCTTCTGTCCCTACCCATTGCTTACAGAAGGTATCCTTATTACTTCATTCTATAAACTATAAACCAAAAGCTGTTTTCTGTATTTATATAATTTTTATTTTATTATTTCATAATTATTTGCACGTTTTCTTATTCATAGTCTATTAATTTATTATTATAGTTATATTCTTTGTTTATACTCTTTTCTGTTTTTATGCACCGTTGTCAAAGCATTTCTCTGAATATCATGTTTTGTGTATTTGACAAATAAAACCAGAAATTTAATTGACATTTACATTTAGAGCATGAACATTGCATATGAATTTTTTAGGTGTGAAAATAACCGGTTTCCTACGAATGGACACCTCTAAGAAGACGGCAACCTAACAGTGAAAGGAATAAGGAATTACAATTTCCGGCATTTTCGTGCATTTGCTTTCATGTTAAATAACAACGTTAAGGGTAGTCGTTTTCACATTTTGAGCATAAAGACGGCATATAAATTTACTTTGTGTTTTACATGACCATGCATTAGTTGTGTGCGAAACCCCGCTTTCCTGAGCTCGTACAGAGCGGAGAACACAACAAACGCTTTATCTCAGCACGAGGAGCATAGGACTGAAAGGAATGATAATTTCCATCACATTCATGCATTCTGGGATGAATAACAACTTTTTTGTTAGTATTTTACACATTTTGAGCATAAAAACTGCATATAAATTCGTTTTGTGTGCTTTATATGACCATGCGTTAGAAAACCGCTTTCCTGAGCTCGTACAGCGCTAAGAACACAGCAAACGCTTTATCGCAGGACAAGGAGCATAAAAGTGAAAGGAATGATAATTTCCAACATTTTCATGCATTCTGGCATACATGATGAAAAACAACTTTTTTGTTAATCTTTAACACATTTTGATCATAAAAACTTGATATAAATTTGTTTTGTATTTTACAGGACCATGCATTAGTTGTGTGAGAAAACCGCTTTCCTGAGCTCGTACAGCGCTAAGAACACAGCAAACGCTTTATCGCAGGACAAGGAGCATAAAAGTGAAAGGAATGATAATTTCCAACATTTTCATGCATTCTGGCATACATGATGAATAACAACTTTTTTGTTATTCTTTAACACATTTTGATCATAAAAACTTGATATAAATTTAGTTTGTGTTTTACAGGACCATGCATTAGTTGTGTGAGAAAACCGCTTTCCTGAGCTCGTACAGCGCTAAGAACACAGCAAACGCTTTATCGCAGCAAGAGGAGTATAAAACTGAAAGGAATGATAATTTCCAACATTTTCATGCATTCTGGCATACATGATGAAAAACAACTTTTTTGTTAATCTTTAAAACATTTTGATCATAAAACCTTGATATAAACTTATTTTGTGTTTTACGTGACCATGCATTAGTTGTGTGAGAAAACCGCTTTCCTGAGCTCGTACAGCGCTAAGAACACAGCAAACGCTTTATCGCAGGACAAGGAGCATAAAAGTGAAAGGAATGATAATTTCCAACACATTCCTGCATTTTGGCATACATGAATAACAACTTTTTTGTTAATCTTTAACACATTTTGATCATAAAAACTTGATATAAATTTGTTTTCTGTTTTACAGGACCATGCATTAGTTGTGTGAGAAAACCGCTTTCCTGAGCTCGTACAGCGCTTTATCGCAGGACAAGGAGCATAAAAGTGAAAGGAATGATAATTTCCAACATTTTCATGCATTCTGGCATACATGATGAAAAACAACTTTTTTGTTAATCTTTAATACATTTTGATCATAAAAACTTGATATAAATTTGTTTTGTGTTTTACAGGACCATGCATTAGTTGAGTGAGAAAACCGCTTTCCTGAGCTCGTACAGCGCTAAGAACACAGCAAACGCTTTATCTCTGCACAAGGAGCATAAAAGTGAAAGGAATGATAATTTCCAATATTTTCATGCATTCTGGCATACATGATGAAAAACAACTTTTTTGTTAATCTTTAACACATTTTGATCATAAAAACTTGATATAAATTTGTTTTGTGTTTTACAGGACCATGCATTAGTTGTGTGAGAAAACCGCTTTCCTGAGCTCGTACAGCGCTAAGAACACAGCAAACGCTTTATCTCCGAATAACAAGCATGAAACTTAAAGGACATGTAATTTCCAAAACTTTCATGCAATCTGGCATGAATGTTGAATAACAACTTTTTTTGAAAGTCTTTTTCACATTTTGAGCATAAAGACTGCATATAAATTAATTTTGTGTTTTACATGACCATGCATTAGTTGTGTGCGAAACGCGCTTTCCTGAGCTCGTAAAGCGCTAAGAACACAGCAAACGATTTATCTCAGCACGAGGAGCATAGGACTGAAAGGAATGATAATTTCCATCACATTCATGCATTCTGGCATACATGATGAATAACAACTTTTTTGTTAGTCTTTTTCACATTTTCAGCGTGAAAAGAAATCTGTGGTGAAGTTGACTGTGAGGTTGCCAGTCAAAAGACCTGTGGAGTTACAGTGCACACACCCCTCCCATCTACGACCGGCCGCAGACTATACCATGCCAGCAACCTCGTAGTTGCCGACGACGGTAACAAATTCACTAGCCTGAATGTACACGCGAATGACTCATCGATGATGTGGGTTGATGCGAGATTAGAGGAGTATAATAATTACACACACACACACACACACACACACACACACACACACACACACACACCACACGCAAGCACACACAAACAATCTACATACGCACACATACTACACATACACAACACGTAATAACACACGTGTTAGAACAAACCCAACACATAGAACAAATACACACATACTTCTAACAAACAAAAAACGTAATTCATTCATACAAGCAAAAATACTCCATACACACTCTCACACACACACACAGTTCAACATGATGTTCAAGACGTTTAACTTAAGCAGGCCGCTTTTGGTGGAGAAAATGTGAAGAATAGTACCGTGACTGATATATTTACAGACACGTACGTTGCATGAATGTGCATGTGCAGCACTCAGCGAGTTTGCGTGATAGAAGAACTATTATGACAATTATTCATTTTATAATACTATTCTACACACACAAACACTACAATCATTAAACATACATAAAACATACTCCACACAAACCCATATGACAGACACACACATACATACACACACACACACACACACACAAACACACACACACACACACACACACACACACACACACACACACACACACACACACACACACACACACACACACACACACACACACACACACACCCACATAGTTCAACATGAAGTTCATGACATTTAAGTTAAGCAAGGCCGCTTTTGGTGGCGAAAATGAGAAGTATAGTACCGTGACTGACAGACATGTACAGACATGTACGTTGCGTGAATGTGCATGTGGAGCACTCACTCATGAAGCGGGTTTGGGTGATTGAAAAACTTGATAATTGATAATTATTCATTTTATAGCAATATTCTACACACACAAACACTACAACCATTAAACATACATTAAACATACTTCACACAAACCCATACGACACATACATACACACTCAAACACACAAAGACACACTCACATACACACAGACACAGACATACACACACACACACACAGACACACACACACACACACACACACACACACACACAGACACACACACAGACACACACACAGACACACATTTTATGCTGTGTACAGATTCATTGACAATCTGAAGGCCCTGCGGCATTAGAGTGACGACAAAACCCAGTCGACATTGAGAGAGCTAGCAATGGCGCACTAGAAAGAGACATCCAGGAATATCGATGCCTTAAACTGATGTCATATTTGTTTAAGCGGTCTTAGCATGGTGAAAAGGCACACAGGATTTGAGGTTCGAAACAAGTCGCAACGGCATATACACATATACTGCGATACCAGGGAATATTTTGTGCCTGTCTCGGACCCATGTTCCACCCCTGACCGAGTATATGGGGTCCGCATAATGATGTTGCTGTTGATGGACCCATCGAAGTACTGCACAAGACTGGCTTAAGCAAGCTTCAGGAGGTGTTTATCGACATCGACTGGCGAGGAGTGATAGCTCTATGCAAGCAAAATTCAATCTTTGTTGTATCTTCAATGGCCCCACTGTTCTGGATGATGCTCTGGGTCTTGGGGGCTTGCTCTGGCAGCATGGGTATCCAAATTGGCTGCAGGGACCAGATTGATCACGCAATCCCAGTTTCTTTTTGGGGGGTGTTTAAGTTTTTGGCCCTAACTATTAGAGAATACCTCATATAAGGCCCCCTGTTTGTGAAAGACTGGGGAAGGGGTTTGTGGATGTTTTAGATAACTTAAAGCTTATGACACTGTCTCCTCAACAAAATGCCACGAGTATGCCATTTCCACAAACGTACTGCTCTGCTGCCTATTATGGAACGCTCACCACACAGCACATCATAGAGCTCTTCGGTTGTCTCTGTGTGTCTTTAATTTTTGACCCAGAAGGGTTCCTAGCAAAGTTTGAAACATAAAGAAGTGATAGGCTGAGACGGGCAGACACAGGAATTCAATCACACCCTGAACACACAGAAAGATGCATCCACACACACACACACACACACACACACACACACACACACACACACACACACACACACACACACACACACACACACACACCCACACACACACACAAACATACTACGCAATTACCAAAGCCATAAACACTAGACATACACATACTACACACTTACATCCTACACTCACATATACTACACATACACACAACCATTACACATAACACACACACAGTCCACATCGTTAATAAACACAACAAATCGGAACCACAGACACATAGACGTCTCACACACATCTTGTGTTTGTCTTCCAACATCTACGCACTTCCTAGAATCCTACACAAATGATGACCCGCTCAAGCACCAGCGATATTACATGAAACCCGTCTGACACTGAGTGACAACTAACAATGCATAACTAGAAAGACACGTCCAGCCATGACAATGCCTTACACTTATGTCATACTTGTTTAAAAGGACATAGCGTGATTAAAAAATCAAAGAGATTGTAAGGTGTGACCAAGTGGCGATGGCACAGTTGTTTGGTCCCGCTCATCGCTGCTTGTAATTATATTTATTCTTTTAATTTTAAAAAGCCAACTTCTTGGCCTTCAACTTCACAGAGCTCCTCTGTAGACAAGCAGACTGTATAGTACGTGGCTGCCTTGGATGCATAAGTGTTCCTCGACAGTCCATGCATGCGGGGTCGCCTTTGTGATATTGATGGTGATAGACCCGCCAGAATGCTATGTACAGGACTGGACATTAGTGAGCTTTTAGTGTTTATCTTCATCAACTGGGGAGTGATCGGCGATACCTTCAATAGCCCGATGTACATTCTTTGTGGGTAGATGGTAGCCAAACTGGCTGCAGGGAACAAATTGATCATGCAATTCTTGGTTCTTTGTGGGAGGAAGAGGATAGTTCTTGCCCTTACCTCTTTGAGAATACCTCCAAAAATTCCAGCTGTTGGTGAAACACTGGGTAAGGGGTTTGTTGGTGGATGAAATAGCTCTAGGTAGATGATTCTATCTGTTTGATAAGATGGAACAAGTAAACAACCCTATTCCACAAACGTACCACAACCTTCAATGAAACGTTCACCACGGAGCATATCATACAGTCATTTGGCCTTTTCTGTGTGCTTTTTGTTTCTGTGCAAAAAGGCACAGCAGCTGTGCCAGGAAGTTCTAGGAATATACATCCATCCATTACACACACACACACACACACACACACACACACACACACACACACACACACACACACACACACACACACTATACGTCCTAAATACTCACAACAGATCATACACAAAGACTAACACTCTGACACCAGTCTTGTCTGCCTAGATGTGAAAGGCCTAGTTATCTTCATGTTCATTATCAACTGACTAGTGTTTACAGTTGATGATTAAGGGACACCTGGTGCTGAAGCAGGTGAAAACCTGGCCAATAGAAGCCTGCACTTTTGTTTTGAGAACACCATTTAGGAAGGCTGCACCTTACGGCGACTTCACTGACTTGGAGGAGTAAACATCATCAGCGACCAGCTACTTCAACAAGTGCTGTTGTCACCTTCTTCAAGAACATCATCACACAACCAACCAGAAACTTTAATAGATTTACTGCGGAGGTGCGTGGACTTGTGAGGACCCAAGCCATCAGAGCAGCAAGGGCCAAACGTTCCTTGGCCATAGAGATTGAAAGCGCTCACATGCCCAGAGAATTATCAACCAGTTCAGCGATAGTGGTAACATATAGCAGGGCTTCACCAGCAATCACAAACAAAAGGACATCACCAAAGGAACTCATCGTCACCCGCCTGTTACAGTGACGGCTCCATTTCAGATGCACTGAACAGCTTCTACCCTCACTTGACATGCAGAACGTCATGACGTTCGGGAGAAACTGTGTGTCTCATCAGCAAGAACCAAGAGTCAGCACAAAGAGAGGAAGTGCAGAGGCTAACGGTCTGCTGTAGGCACAACAACCTGTCGCTGAATTTTGCTAAAACAAAGAACATTGTTGATGACTTCAGGAGGACACAAAGCGGCAACTCTCTGATGAACATCACTGCTCCTGTGTGGAGATCATCAACAGCACAAAATTCCTGGTTGGCCACCTGGAGGAGAACCTCACTCGGTCCCTCAACAGCAAACGATAGTATTAAAAACGTCTCCTCTTCCTGAGAAGGCTGAGGAAGACCCAGCTTTTGCACAATATCCATTTCTTTTTATATGCACAAAACTATTTGATCTTTGCTGCTACTTCAAAGGAATCTGTCCTGGTTACTGTTTCTCCTCCCACTACCTCAACTCATTGTCATCAGCACACAGTAATGAAATGTGTCATGTTGTCGCGTTGTTTGCATATTTGAACCAAACCTTCATGTTGTCTCTTATTTTTTTGTATAGAACTTAGTTTTCTGTTAAGTTATAAATGTCAATCTGTCTTGTCACAGCTAGGCAGCTAATTAGGTTGCATAGTTAGCTAGTTAGTTTTTGTTCATCCATGATGTTCATTTGTATTGCATGATGCTGGGATCCAGTCACTACTGAAAACTTACCTCACACCTATCATTCCTAGGCTGACCCGCCATGAGAAGTACTTTGTTCTTACTTCATACTTGTTTGCACGTTTTCGTATTCATACTCGCACAAACACACTGATCAACAACCATCTAAGAAATTGCCCATAGAGACTGAACAGATAAACTGAACAAACTTAAAAATGTCAATCTGTCTTGTCAAAGCTCGGCAGATAAATAGGTTGCTTAGTTAGCTAGTTAGTTTTTTTTTTCTTTCATAATTTTAATTTATGTTTTATGTGGGACCATGGTCCTGAAGGAACTTTATTTGGTTTCACTGTGTACTTAATATGGTTATATGGTTAAAATGAAAATAAAAGCCTACTTGAACCTGGCTCAAGCAGCCTCGCTTTTGGATCCAATCAGCTATATCTCTCCACAACAGAAACATTATACCGCATCATTCCTACATTCCTCACACCGTAGATTCATCAGTAAGTACTCAGGGCTCCGACCTGCATTGGGGGGAAGCGTATGTCGATACACCACCTTCTTATACCTTGTTACTTGTTATATGCACAAAACTATTTGATCTTTGCTGCTACTTCAAACGAATGTGTCCTGGTTATTGTTTCTCTTCCCACTACCTCAACTCATTATGTCATTAGCACAAAGTAATGAAATGTGTCATGTTGTGACGTTCTAACTCTTGTTTGCACATTTGAATGAGCACTTCATGTTGTCGCTTTTTGCAGGGGAAAGAACATAGTTTTCTGTTAACTTAAAAATGTCAATCTGTCTTGTCACAGCTAAGCAGCTATTTAGGTTGTTTATTCATCTAGTGTTTGTTCATTCATGATGGTAATGCTGTATGTAGGACATTGGTCCTAGAGAAACGTTGTTTCGTTTCACTGTGTACTAAACTATTTATGGTTAAAATGAAATAAACGGCTACTTGAACTTGGCTCAAACAGGCTGGCTTTTGAACACATAAAACAAACAACATGCTAAAGCATCATGTGTTCATGATGTATGTCTCTCCACTACCAAAACATTACCTCCCACCGCATCATTCCTTGGGTACCCCGCCGTCAGAAGTACTCAGGCCTCTGACCTGCATTGGCGGAAGCGTACCTCAATCTTCCACCATTTTCCCATGTATGCGCTGCCTCTCTTCTGTCCCTACCCATTGCTTACAGAAGGTATCCTTATTACTTCATTCTATAAACTATAAACCAAAAGCTGTTTTCCGTATTTATATACTTTGTATTTTATTATTTCATAATTATTTGCACGTTTTCTTATTCATAGTCTATTAATTTATTATTATAGTTATATTCTTTGTTTATACTCTTTTCTGTTTTTATGCACCGTTGTCAAAGCATTTCTCTGAATATCATGTTTTGTGTATTTGACAAATAAAACTAGAAATTTAATTGACATTTACATTTAGAGCATGAACATTGCATATGAATTTTTTAGGTGTGAAAAAAACCGGTTTCCTACGAATGGACACCTCTAAGAAGACGGCAAACTAACAGTGAAAGGAATAAGGAATTACAATTTCCGGCATTGTCGTGCATTTGCTTTCATGTTAAATAACAACGTTAAGGGTAGTCGTTTTCACATTTTGAGCATAAAGACGGCATATAAATTTACTTTGTGTTTTACATGACCATGCATTAGTTGTGTGCGAAACCCCGCTTTCCTGAGCTCGTACAGTGCGGAGAACACAACAAACGCTTTATCTCAGCACGAGGAGCATAGGACTGAAAGGAATGATAATTTCCATCACATTCATGCATTCTGGGATGAATAACAACTTTTTTGTTAGTATTTTACACATTTTGAGCATAAAAACTGCATATAAATTCGTTTTGTGTGCTTTATATGACCATGCGTTAGAAAACCGCTTTCCTGAGCTCGTACAGCGCTAAGAACACAGCAAACGCTTTATCTCCGAATAACAAGCATGAAACTTAAAGGACATGTAATTTCCAAAACTTTCATGCAATCTGGCATGAATGTTGAATAACAACTTTTTTTGAAAGTCTTTTTCACATTTTGAGCATAAAGACTGCATATAAATTAATTTTGTGTTTTACATGACCATGCATTAGTTGTGTGCGAAACGCGCTTTCCTGAGCTCGTAAAGCGCTAAGAACACAGCAAACGATTTATCTCAGCACGAGGAGCATAGGACTGAAAGGAATGATAATTTCCATCACATTCATGCATTCTGGCATACATGATGAATAACAACTTTTTTGTTAGTCTTTTTCACATTTTCAGCGTGAAAAGAAATCTGTGGTGAAGTTGACTGTGAGGTTGCCAGTCAAAAGACCTGTGGAGTTACAGTGCACACACCCCTCCCATCTACGACCGGCCGCAGACTATACCATGCCAGCAACCTCGTAGTTGCCGACGACGGTAACAAATTCACTAGCCTGAATGTACACGCGAATGACTCATCGATGATGTGGGTTGATGCGAGATTAGAGGAGTATAATAATTACACACACACACACACACACACACACACACACACACACACACACACACCACACGCAAGCACACACAAACAATCTACATACGCACACATACTACACATACACAACACGTAATAACACACGTGTTAGAACAAACCCAACACATAGAACAAATACACACATACTTCTAACAAACAAAAAACGTAATTCATTCATACAAGCAAAAATACTCCATACACACTCTCACACACACACACAGTTCAACATGATGTTCAAGACGTTTAACTTAAGCAGGCCGCTTTTGGTGGAGAAAATGTGAAGAATAGTACCGTGACTGATATATTTACAGACACGTACGTTGCATGAATGTGCATGTGCAGCACTCAGCGAGTTTGCGTGATAGAAGAACTATTATGACAATTATTCATTTTATAATACTATTCTACACACACAAACACTACAATCATTAAACATACATAAAACATACTCCACACAAACCCATATGACAGACACACACATACATACACACACACACACACACACACAAACACACACACACACACACACACACACACACACACACACACACACACACACACACACACACACACACACACACACACACACACACACACACACCCACATAGTTCAACATGAAGTTCATGACATTTAAGTTAAGCAAGGCCGCTTTTGGTGGCGAAAATGAGAAGTATAGTACCGTGACTGACAGACATGTACAGACATGTACGTTGCGTGAATGTGCATGTGGAGCACTCACTCATGAAGCGGGTTTGGGTGATTGAAAAACTTGATAATTGATAATTATTCATTTTATAGCAATATTCTACACACACAAACACTACAACCATTAAACATACATTAAACATACTTCACACAAACCCATACGACACATACATACACACTCAAACACACAAAGACACACTCACATACACACAGACACAGACATACACACACACACACACAGACACACACACACACACACACACACACACACACACAGACACACACACAGACACACACACAGACACACATTTTATGCTGTGTACAGATTCATTGACAATCTGAAGGCCCTGCGGCATTAGAGTGACGACAAAACCCAGTCGACATTGAGAGAGCTAGCAATGGCGCACTAGAAAGAGACATCCAGGAATATCGATGCCTTAAACTGATGTCATATTTGTTTAAGCGGTCTTAGCATGGTGAAAAGGCACACAGGATTTGAGGTTCGAAACAAGTCGCAACGGCATATACACATATACTGCGATACCAGGGAATATTTTGTGCCTGTCTCGGACCCATGTTCCACCCCTGACCGAGTATATGGGGTCCGCATAATGATGTTGCTGTTGATGGACCCATCGAAGTACTGCACAAGACTGGCTTAAGCAAGCTTCAGGAGGTGTTTATCGACATCGACTGGCGAGGAGTGATAGCTCTATGCAAGCAAAATTCAATCTTTGTTGTATCTTCAATGGCCCCACTGTTCTGGATGATGCTCTGGGTCTTGGGGGCTTGCTCTGGCAGCATGGGTATCCAAATTGGCTGCAGGGACCAGATTGATCACGCAATCCCAGTTTCTTTTTGGGGGGTGTTTAAGTTTTTGGCCCTAACTATTAGAGAATACCTCATATAAGGCCCCCTGTTTGTGAAAGACTGGGGAAGGGGTTTGTGGATGTTTTAGATAACTTAAAGCTTATGACACTGTCTCCTCAACAAAATGCCACGAGTATGCCATTTCCACAAACGTACTGCTCTGCTGCCTATTATGGAACGCTCACCACACAGCACATCATAGAGCTCTTCGGTTGTCTCTGTGTGTCTTTAATTTTTGACCCAGAAGGGTTCCTAGCAAAGTTTGAAACA
>QNUK01001880.1:0-24681 GCA_013621035.1 Clarias magur | reverse complement strand
TTTACAGACATACTTACAAAGCTAACCTTAAAAAATTCTGAGGGGTTGTCCCCAAGAAAGACAGGGATACCACGAAGAACCGCAGTGCGTCGAATTGTAACTTCCATTTCCTGAAAAAACAGAGGCATTTATGAAATTCCATGTTATTCAGAGTGTGTAAAAATGACTTATTGTTTGTAATTTGTAACAGTGTAGTTTCTTGAAGGAACCATATTTCATTTTAGTATTTTTATTTGCAAATTAAAACATGACATTAAATCTTATTTTGATTAACTGTTTTTTCTTTACCATTTATAAAATCATGAAGAATAGTACAATAATTTGAAGGAATAATTTCATTATTTACCCATGCCATGTCCAATTATATGACTTTCTTCAGGTAAATACAAAGATTTTTAAGGAAATAATTTTTGGGGGGTTATATATAAAATGGGCTACTCGTTTGATGCTTAAATAACATTACCTATTAATATTAATAACATTATATGATGCATTAAATAATGATGCTTAAATAACACAGTGATCATGACAATAATTCATATGACCCACATGGACAAATCATAGTCTTCTAATGAAAAAAACATAGGAAACAGTAATATTTGTAAAGTTCACGAGAGTGATCATGCAGGGGATGTTGTGACCCCATGATGTTTGTGGAGTTAGGGTTAGGTCAGTGGGTTAGTATGAGAAGTAATGTTGGAAGCATGGAAGATCATCAATCTTGCACAAGAGTGTGCCCACAATGTGCCCTAATAACATTATACTGGAAACATTGATTTGGATTTAAAAATAAAATTCTGAATATTAGTTTAGTTTTTTTCCCCCACACACACCTTTTGCTTCACTTAAGACAATGGCTGATTAACATGGGTCAAATAAATTGCCTTTTTTTAAAGCATCATATACATCAGGGATGACATGAGGCTCAATAAAGACATGCAGTAGCAGTAAGAAATTAAATCTCATCCACACATGAATAATCATACCTGATCTGATGTTTGATTGGAGTTTCTTCGTGATTCAACTTGCTCTAGTAATTTTGATAAGGTCTGACCCAAGGTTCCAGTTTTAGACTGGAAAATCTTCATTAGACGTGGTGTGTGTCTGTCAAGTTCACCAAAGAACTCACTCTGAAGATTCTTGCAGGCAATCCGAGTAAATTCTGCAAAAACCTACAAAACAGAAAATCATTTAACATGAAACAAATACAAATAGCCAATCACAATAAGTAAGATTTCTTACCTCACGCTCAGTAAAAAGTGCTGGCCATCGTTTCATCATTGTTTTGATCGGTGGCTCCGTTTCCACAATTTCTTTTCTTCGTAAGGGAAATGTTTGGTCCATCTTTTGGGCGACTAAGGTCTTGTTTGGCAATCTTTTTCGCATTTCTTCAACAAGCAGTTCCCTATCTTTTTCAAGAGCTATTTTATCCTTTCCCAAAGGGAAATCAGGAAGGTAATTCCTTTCATCTCTTCGTGGTTTTTTAATGTTTTGTTTTGGAGGCTGTCCTTCAGGAGAGTACTTGCCCCTTCTTCCTCCATTAACAGAGACATCAAGGCATCCAGCTTTACGGAGTTTTGACCGGTAATTGCCCATCTTAAATTTGAGACTATTTTTCCACCCTCCGCATCCTGTTGATGATCCTTGCTCCCGAAGACACGGATGCTTGTTGATAAGGGCTGTGGCAACTTCAGCAAAATCTTCATCAGTAGGGTATGCTTTATATGAGTACATGCACTCTGCCAACTTTTGCAGTATTTCATGTTTCATATCTCTAGAAACAGTGAGATAAGTTCCATCCCTCATATGAAGTAGGTCTCCTTGTCGCAGTCTGTAGTTGATGTCGACCGAAAAGTCAGGAATCTCAAAAGACTTGGGCCACTGATGTTTGCTGGATGACTCCTTCAAAGCAGTCTCTGAAATGTGGAGTATAGTTTGCATCTTTAGAAAAAGAGAAGCAATGCAATGTTCCAGCTGGCTCTCAAGTTCTTCTCCTGTTTCAGTGAACAACATGATTCACTATTGAGGGCTTAAATTTACAATTCATGTCATGCTGCTTTGATCTATGCGCATTAAAAGTTGAATAAACATTACTTTCAAAATGACACCCTTCGAATGGGCACACAACACTTTGCTGCAGTTTTACATGCTTTCGGAGGTGAGTAAAAAATTCAGCCTTTGTACAAGGTTGTGCAAAATCGCATAACTGACAGTGAAACACCTCTTTTTCAACACTTGTTTTCCCAAAATCTGATGCGTGCCAAGTGGATAAATGCACTTTTAGAGCATTAAAAGACTTAAATGTGCACAAACAGTCTTTGTACAAGCACGGGACTGGTGATATACGAGTGTAATTTCCATGATTTAACCTGTAGTGCTTCAGTAAAAGCACTCTTCTGTCTGTGTGATATGAGCAATACTTACACGGCCAAATAGACGGCATTGGACTACAAAATGTCCGAAGTCACAGTTTCGCTGGATATTATCCTGCGCTCGATTAATTCCTCCTTTGCTGATGAAATGCTGACAAAAACGTATTTTCCCAAGCGAAATTGCCGCGAAACACGAGGCCTTTCTCTAACGGCTGTTACCCCCCGCAGTGCAAAACTTTCCATCCAATTAAAATCGATCTTCTTCTTCTTCTTCGCTTTCCGCGAGACTTGCTCGCCGATATTTATTTATTTATTTTTTTAATTGCGGGTAACTCATCAACTTAATTTGCGCATTTAGCCACCTATTGTCCTGGTGTACAATGTGGACGAAGTTTAGAAATTACATCGTTTTTTTCTATATTATATGACGCCATACTCTTAATGATATTTAAAACGCTTTTAATCATTTTAACATTGTTTGTTTTGGTTTTAAATGATGTAGTGTGAATCTCGAACATTGATAACATGCATGATGAACTTCCCTTTTTAAAATACTCATTATTAAACAATCTTTTTTTTTTTAAAACAAAGCACATATTCTTATCAATCGGATTCATATTTCTTATTGTTCCTCTACTGACTTTTATTCATTAATTTAGATTTTGTGTTTGGATTAGCCCATGTAGGTTCTTCAGGTAGGATCTTCCAACTATAAGCTAAAATGATAGTAGAATGGAAACTGGCCCAATACACAAAGTTTTCTGAACAAAATGGCACTCAAACAAATCATATTACAGTAACTAGAGATATTTAAGTAAATAAGACTTTGAAGGCAAATAGTAAGGATTACTACATATACATCAGTAAGGTAAACAAACAACTCCACATTAAGTAAAGTCAACATGAAGAAATAAGTTAAAATAATTGTTAGATTTTACAGTGTAGCCAGAAAGATTACACATCCTACACTCACACATACTAAACACACACACAAACATTATAAATGCATAATACATACACACACGCTCACTACACACTCACACACATCCAAAATAAACATACCACACACAATACACATTCAGACAATCATACCGTACACACACACACACACACAAACACACACAAAAACAACCACAGAGGACATCACATACAGACAGACAGACAGACAGACAGACAGACAGACAGACAGACATGAAACACACACACACACACACACACACACACACACACACACACACACAAGCAAAATTTTAGTTTTTCATGGACAGTACACATACTAAACGAACACACACATCCACACACACACACACACATCCACACACACACATACCCAAGTGTGTTAAACATATGTCATATATGCTTAAGAGGTTTCAGAGTGCTAAAAGGACGCACCTGTTGGGGTGCGCCCAAGTGCCAATTGCGCAGGTGTTTGGGCCCGCTCATACTTGCATGTAACTATTTTTTGTTTTTATGTTTTAAAAGGCCGGAGTGCAAATTTCTTGCCTTTCATTTTCAGACAGGTCCTTGGTATACAAGCAGAGCGGAGAATAGTGTCTGCCGGCCAGGGACACAAGGTGTGTTCCTCACCTGACCATGCATGCGGAGTACCGATTGTGATGTTGTTGACGATGGTCCCGCTGCACAGGACTGATAAATGGTTGTTGATCAGTGTGTTTGTGTGTGTGTGATTATCAGTCCAGTCCCTTTTTGTTGAGGAGACAGATAGTTTGTGAAGAGTGTGACTGATGGGTGTGTCTGATCAGCCAGAGTGCTGGTGGCTTTGCAGATGCAGTGTGTGGTGTAGATGTCTTCGAGAGACCCAGATTATCTTCTCTGCTGTCCTCTCTATCAGCAGTAGGGTCTTGTGATCCGAGATGGCACAATTCCCAAACCAGACGGTGATGCGGCTGCTCAGCATGCTATAGAAAATGGCCAGGATCAGTGGAAGAAGCTGCGCCGCCCAGAGCCTCCTGAGAAAAAAAAGATACCATTGGGCTTTCTTGTGTAAGGAGCCGGTGTTTAGATACCAGGTGCTGTTCTCCTCCAGATGGACACGCAGGAATTTGGTACTGTTGTCGATCACAAAGAAGTCGTCGATTTTCAGCGGAGAGAGTGGTGCCTCCGTGGCCTCCTGAAGTCGACAATCTCTTTTTTTCTTATAGACGTTCAGCGGTCTTGTGATCCGAGACCGCACAATTCCCAAACCAGACGGTGATGCGACTGCTCAGCATGCTATAGAAAATGGCCAGGATCAGTGGAAGAAGCTGCGCCGCCCACAACCTCCTGAAAAAACAAAAGATACCATTGGGCTTTCTTGTGTAAGGAGCCGGTGTTTAGGTACCAGGTGCTGTTCTCCTCCAGATGGACACGCAGGAATTTGGTGCTGTTGTCGATCACAAAGAAGTCGTCAATTTTCAGCGGAGAGAGTGGTGCCTCCGTGGCCTCCTGAAGTCGACAATCTCTTTTTTTCTCATAGACGTTCAGAGGTTGTTGTCTCTGCACTTCCTCTCTGTTTGCTGACTCGTGGTGCTTGCTGATGAGACCCACCATGGTCTGGTCATCAGCAAACTTGATGTGGTTCAATCTGTGTCACTACACAGTCCTGAGTCAGCAGGTGATCAGGCCAGACAGGCTGTGTGGGCGGCTGATAGTATTGAATCCTGAACTGAAATCTATGTACAGCATTCGAACGTAGGTTTCCAAGTGTGAGAGGGCCAGATGGAGTGTGCTGGAGATGGCGTCATTCGTTGAAACGGTTGGGGTCATACGCAAACTGAAGTGGGTCCAGTGAGGTCAGCAGTAGGGTCTTGATGTCTCTCGTGATGAGCCACTCGAAGCACTTCATGATGATGGGACATTGAAGGACGTCCTGGAGGAACATTGTTTAATTTCACTGTGTACCATGTGACAATAAAAGCCTAATTGACTTGACTTCTTCGGCACAGTGATGATCATAGTGGGCTTGAATCACATGGAAACAACGACGCTGCTCACAGAGAGATGTTGAGGTGTGGTTGATGACATGTGCCAGCTGTTAGACTGTTCTCTGAGCACTTTGGGATATTGTCTTGTTCTGCAGCTTTACATGGGTTGACTCAGCATAGAGTTTTCCTCACATGAGCCGTGGTGTGACACAGCGCCTGGTCATTAGGAGCCGGGTTGGTCTTCCTCGCCGCCACGTCATTCTGCAACAAGCTGTTCAGCAGCTCTGGAAGGGATCTGTCATTTTCAGAGGCAGGTAATGATGTCCTGTAGTTGGTAATGGCTCGAATGCCCTGCCACATGCGCTGTGTGTCACTGCTGTCCCTGCCACCCCAGAGTTGTGGATTCTCTGGGCCAACTTGGTTCTTGCTGTTCTTAGACCCACCTTGTCTCCTGCTCTGAAGAATTTGTCTGGGATTTTCAGAAGTCCATGCGGCTCTGTAGGGTTTCTGGGTGGGTCGGGAGACAATTGTCTCGGAGACAATGAAATCATCTGTGCACTTGTTGATGTGACCCACGAGTGTTCCTCGCCTGATCGTGCATGATGGGTACCCATCATAAGACCCACTGTTCTGGGTCAGGCTCTGCGCCTTGGGATCTTGCTCTTGGAACATGGGTAGATCATAGACAAATTGGCTGCAGGGAGGAGATTGATCATGTAATCCTAGGATCTTTGTGGGCATAGGCGCAGTTTTTGGCCATACCCTCGTGAGAAAGCCCCCTATAAGTCCCCTTGTTTGGGCTCAAATCCTATGACTCTATCTGCTCGACAAGATGGCACGAGTAACCCACACATTTCCATGAATGTACTGCGGCCTACCATGGATCGCTCACTACCTGTTTAAGACAAACTTTCGGGCTTCTCCGCATGCTCTTCATTCCTGTGCTAAAACGCTGGCTCCTAACAAATGTTGCAGAAGACAGCAGTAATAAGATGAGCCAGCCAGTTTCAGAAATACCTACTGTAGGCTAGCATGGTAAATATAGGACAGCTATCCTTTCTGACTAGATGTGATAGGGCTAGTCACAGGTTTCTGTTCTCTATCAACCAACCAGTGTTTACAATTAATGATTCAGAGTGCATTGGGCTTCTGTCTCTGCTCAGCAATTCCTGAAGAAGTCCTTGTAATTTTCTTTTCTTCTGCATATGTTAAAATTCAGTTGGTCATCCACTCTGATTTGCGTTCACTTTCAGATGATATCTCTAGATATAGCAACTGTCAGACAGGCATTGCCCCAGGAAGGGTTTCAGGAGAAGTCCTTTTAGGGATCTAGGTGCCTAATACCGTTTTTCCCATTTTCATCCCGCATCTCCAGGTTATAGGATGAGGCAGCACATGTAATGTGATTAATTTTTAAACTGTCAAATCAGTAGTACCCAATGGTACTTTTTCAACGCCGGCATGTTACGCTTACAGCAAATTCCTCATTCTTTCAGAATTTTCTTTATCATGTTTTATAATAGTTCTTAATGTGATTAAGAACTTGCACACGACTTGTGTGATGTTGAATGACATTCCGAAATGCGTAGTTTGCCCATCAACAGCAAAGAAATTAAAGGAGAAATCATTTAGGACATAAATTGTTTCATTTGAGCAGTCGAAACATATTGACTTATGATCAATATTAATTATATTGGATATTGACGTTTATATTTTCCAAATTTATACAGCATATATTTTTTTTATTATATTCTTCTTTCATCTTTTATATACTTTAATTGAATATGTTCTTAGTCATAATCTATTTTTTATTATAGACTTATTTCATATTCTTCATTGAATACTCAATTTGCTTATTGAAATGCATCCACTACGTAAGAGTGAATTGAGATTATGTTAAAAGAATAATCGATGCATTAAAGAATGTTCTTTCCTTAAATATACTTTTTCACTTTTTTGAAAATTAGAGGGCATGTCAAAACAAATTGTATGGTGAAATAAACTACCACATTTATTACCACCATTTATACTAAAAATGTCATCAATGTGCTTGATTTGCTAGAACTTGAGCATATAAGATGCTGCAAGAATTCCGTTTTCTTCAGGATAGCACATTTCACACTCGGGGAAATGATTAAATTGTAATACACTGAAGGAGAGGTGACGCATCGTTGGGGATAATAACTCCAGAAATAATGGACAATTTTTTTACTTGAAAAGACACTTGCATGGCAAAAAAAACAACCATATGCATAAGGCACATTAAGACTGTAGTAAAATATCTTTCAGAACATGTTACTTCATGAGGAGAATCATCCGAAATTATTAGCATATGATTCATTATGTCCAAGATTGTGTACTTGACAACATTAAGAAACTTTTTCACATTTTGAGCATGCAAACTAAATTTGAGCACGCTGCTTTGTCTCAGAAAAAAAGTCACAAAAATGATCATTTTTAAACACCTTCATGCATTCTAGCATAAATGTTGAAAAACAACTTTTTTGTTATTCTTTTTTACATTTTCACCATGACAACTGTGCTTTCAACTCGTTTTGTATGTTTTACATGCCTCTGCATTAGTTGTATGAGAAAACCTTTTTACTAAGCTCGTACAGGGCTAAGAAAACGGGAAACGCTTGATCTCCGCATGAGGAGCAGAAAACTCAAAGGAATGATGATTTCGAACACATTCATGCATTATAGCAAAAATGTTGAAAAATAACTTTTTGTTAGTGTTTTTCACATTTTGAGCATGAAAACTGTTTATCAACTCGTTTTGTATGTTTTACATACAAAAGTGCATTAGTTGTGTGAGAAAACCGCTTTGCTGAGCTCGTACAGCGCTGAGAACCCGGGAAACGCTTTATCTCCACATGAGCTGCATAAAACTCAAATGAATGATGATTTCGAACACATTCATGCATTATAGCAAAAATGTTGAAAAATAACTTTTTGTTAGTGTTTTTCACATTTTGAGCATGAAAACTGTTTATCAACTCGTTTTGTATGTTTTACATAACTCTGCATTAGTTGTGTGAGAAAACCGCTTTGCAGAGCTCGTACAGCGCTGAGAACACGGGAAACGCTTTATCTCGGCATGAGCTGCCTAAAACTCAAAGGAATGATGATTTCGAACACATTCATGCATTATAGCAAAAATGTTGAAAAAATAACTTTTTGTTAGTGTTTTTCACATTTTGAGCATGAAAACTGTTTATCAACTCGTTTTGTATGGTTTACATAACTCTGCATTAGTTGTGTGAGAAAACCGCTTTCCTGTGCTCGTACAGCGCTAAGAACCCGGGAAACGCTTTATCTCCACATGAGCTGCATAAAACTCAAAGGAATGATGATTTCGAACACATTCATGCATTATAGCAAAAATGTTGAAAAATAACTTTTTGTTAGTGTTTTTCACATTTTGAGAATGAAAACTGTTTATCAACTCGTTTTGTATGTTTTACATAACTCTGCATTAGTTGTGTGAGAAAACCGCTTTGCTGAGCTCGTACAGCGCTGAGAACACGGGAAACGCTTTATCTCCGCATGAGCTGCATAAAACTTAAAGGAATGATGATTTCGAACACATTCATGCATTATAGCAAAAATGTTGAAAAATAACTTTTTGTTAGTGTTTTTCACATTTTGAGCATGAAAACTGTTTATCAACTCGTTTTGTATAGTTTACATAACTCTGCATTAGTTGTGTGAGAAAACCGCTTCCTGAGCTCGTACAGCGCTGAGAACACGGGAAACGCTTTATCTCGGCATGAGCTGCCTAAAACTCAAAGGAATGATGATTTCAAACACATTCATGCATTATAGCAAAAATGTTGAAAAATAACTTTTTGTTAGTGTTTTTCACATTTTGAGCATGAAAACTGTTTATCAACTCGTTTTGTATGTTTTACATAACTCTGCATTAGTTGTGTGAGAAAACCGCTTTGCTGAGCTCGTACAGCGCTGAGAACACGGGAAACGCTTTATCTCGGCATGAGCTGCCTAAAACTCAAAGGAATGATGATTTCGAACACATTCATGCATTATAGCAAAAATGTTGAAAAATAACTTTTTGTTAGTGTTTTTCACATTTTGAGCATGAAAACTGTTTATCAACTCGTTTTGTATGGTTTACATAACTCTGCATTAGTTGTGTGAGAAAACCGCTTTGCAGAGCTCGTACAGCGCTGAGAACACGGGAAACGCTTTTTCTCCGCATGAGCTGCATAAAACTCAAAGGAATGATGATTTCGAACACATTCATGCATTATAGCAAAAATGTTGAAAAATAACTTTTTGTTAGTGTTTTTCACATTTTGAGCATGAAAACTGTTTATCAACTCGTTTTGTATGTTTTACATAACTCTGCATTAGTTGTGTGAGAAACCGCTTTGCAGAGCTCGTACAGCGCTGAGAACACGGGAAACGCTTTATCTCGGCATGAGCTGCCTAAAACTCAAAGGAATGATGATTTCGAACACATTCATGCATTATAGCAAAAATGTTGAAAAAATAACTTTTTGTTAGTGTTTTTCACATTTTGAGCATGAAAACTGTTTATCAACTCGTTTTTTATGTTTTACATAACTCTGCATTAGTTGTGTGAGAAAACCGCTTTCCTGAGCTCGTACAGCGCTAAGAACACGGGAAACGCTTTATCTCCGCATGAGCTGCATAAAACTCAAAGGAATGATGATTTCGAACACATTCATGCATTATAGCAAAAATGTTGAAAAATAACTTTTTGTTAGTGTTTTTCACATTTTGAGCATGAAAACTGTTTATCAACTCGTTTTGTATGTTTTACATAACTCTGCATTAGTTGTGTGAGAAAACCGCTTTGCTGAGCTCGTACAGCGCTAAGAACACGGGAAACGCTTTATCTCCGCATGAGCTGCATAAAACTCAAAGGAATGATGATTTCGAACACATTCATGCATTATAGCAAAAATGTTGAAAAATAACTTTTTGTTAGTGTTTTTCACATTTTGAGCATGAAAACTGTTTATCAACTCGTTTTGTATGGTTTACATAACTCTGCATTAGCTGTGTGAGAAAACCGCTTTGCTGAGCTCGTACAGCGCTGAGAACACGGGAAACGCTTTATCTCGGCATGAGCTGCATAAAACTCAAAGGAATGATGATTTCGAACACATTCATGCATTATAGCAAAAATGTTGAAAAATAACTTTTTGTTAGTGTTTTTCACATTTTGACCATGAAAACTGTTTATCAGCTCGTTTTGTATGGTTTACATAACTCTGCATTAGCTGTGTGAGAAAACCGCTTTGCTGAGCTCGTACAGCGCTAAGAACTTTTTTTTTTTAAAAAGCCTTTAACATGAAACTCAAATTGATTCATTTAACCGTTCATCATGAATAATACAACAGCAATAATACCTTCTTTTCCCCATAATAACCTACATCTTTAATTAACATTAAAATACATTCCCAATTCTTTTAATTTTTATTATTTCTGCCTTTTTAACAATTAGACACGTATGAGTAAATTTCACACATCCATTGTCCTACTACATATAGTTAAAAATCTTTAGCTAAGACTAGCACTGGAAGAGCATTTGACAGAGCCCCAAAAGTGTCCAAATGATGCGCCCAACTGACCATGGCACTGGTTGTAACTATATTTCTTCTTTTAACCTTAAACGGCTGGAATTAAATCTTCATTGCATCTTCAACGGCCAGATGTACCGATGTATGTTGTTTGCTTCAAACTTCACCAGGTGGTTCTAGCTGATCGCCTACAAACCCGTGGGCAGTTCCAGTAATACACACCTTCTGAAGACACACATATGTCCACAGAAAACATACACCATACAAACTATATACTTACCACAGACACAAACACTACACATTCGACCCTCATACATACTACAAAATCACACTCAACCCAGACACACACACGCACACACACCACACACACACACACCACACACACACAAACACATGCTGACTACACACATGTAAACACACATGCTCACCTCTCATTCAACAAAATAAACATACCATACAGAATACACATTGTGAATACACACAGCAATTCCTACACACATACAGACACTCATATCGGACAAACACTCACAATCACTATCAAACACATAGGACAGGACACACAGACCAGACACACAGACCAGACACACATACAAACACACACACACACACACACACACACACACACACACACACACACACACACACACACACACACACACACACACACACACACACACACACACACACACACACACACACACACACACACACAAACACATGAACAAACAACCTTCTTATGCTTCACACAAGGTAAACATACTAAACAAACACACACACACGTCTCACACACATCAAACATCAAACTCATCCTAAAGAGACAAAGACCGGCTCAAGCATCTGCGCATCTACAGTTGCCCCCAAACCAGGCACACATTGAGTAACAGGTAGCGCTCTTGATTTAGAAAGACACATCTAGCCATGATGATGCCTTCCACTTATGTCGCATTTGCTTAAGAGGTCTTAGAGTGATAAAAAGGCTCACAAGTCGTAAATATTTTTCTTCTTTCTCACTTAAAAGGCTGAAATAAAATCTTCATTGTATCTTCAATGGCACGATGTACCAATGTATGTTCGTTGCGTCAAACTTCGGCGCATTTTCAGAGAGGTCCTTGGTATACAAGCAGAGCGGGGTATAGAATGTGCCGGCCAGGGACACACAAGTGTTCCTCATCTGACCATACATGGAGAGTACCCATTGTGATGTTGCGGGACGCTGCACAGGACTGGCTGGAGCAAGCTTGAGGAGATGTTCATCATCATCATGAATATGTGTTGGCTTGTTGTAGAGATCAGAAATTGAGTAATGCATCTGCTTTAAATAAATGAAAGCCTTTAACATGAAACTCAAATTGATTCATTTAAGCATTCCTCATGAATAATACGTTCTTCATACGTCGTTCTGTTCCCCATACTAAACTTCATTTTTAATTAACATTAAAATACGTCCCCAATTCTTAAAGTTGGTAATGGTTCTGCCTTTTTAACAGTTAGACAGGTATGAGTAAATTTCTCATCTGGCAATCTGGCAGCATTGCCTGGTGATTGCGTATGGATCAGCCTGACCGCTTAGCATTGTCCTTAAGGCTGCCAGTTGGAAGGCCTGTGGCCACCCCCAGGAGTGGATCTAGATCAAGATCTAGAATGTGCTGGGCTGGGACATTACAAGCGTTCCTTGCCCGGCCTTATATGCAAAGGATCCATGAATGGACCTGCCAGAGATTTAAGACTGCTGATGTCGTAAATGTGCGAGGGCTGAATTGGTCTTTTAAAGATTTTTATTTATTCATTTATCTATTGAATGTCTGCATCTTCTAGATCTCATTAAACTAAACAGTCTATACATGACATGGCCTAACATGGTTGAGTTAGGCCCAAACCTGGCCCACGTTGAGTGACATCTAGCAATGTTGCATTAGAAAGCCACGTCTAGCTATGATGATGCCCTAAACTTATGTCATATTTGTTTACGAGATCTTAGCGTGATGAAAAGGCATACAGGTTGTGACAATGGCACAGGTTGTAACTATTTTGTTCTTTCTCCCTTAAAAGGCTGAAATTAAATCTTCATTGTATATTCAATGGCCAGTTGTACCAATCTATAGTATGTTCTTAGCTTCAAACTTCAGCAGGTGTTTCTAGCTGATAGCCTACAATCCCCCGAGCTGGGCAGTTCCAGCAATACACACACATTCTGAAGATACACACACACACACACAAACGCACACACACACACACACACACACACACACACACACACACACACACACACACACACACACACACACACACACACACGCACACACACAAACACACGTACACAGACACATACAACACATTCTATACACACTATATGCACAAATATTATACACTTACCATAGCCAGAAAGATTACACATCCTACACACACACATACTAAACACACACACAAACATTATAAATGCATAATACATACACACACGCTCACTACACACTCACACACATCCATAATAAACATACCACACACAATACACATTCAGACAATCATACCGTACACACACACACACACACACAAACACACACAAAAACAACCACAGAGAACATCACATACAGACAGACAGACAGACAGACAGACAGACATGAAACACACACACACACACACACACACACACACACACACACACACACACACGCACACACACAAACACACGTACACAGACACATACAACACATTCTATACACACTATATGCACAACAACTATACACTTACCATAGCCAGAAAGATTACACATCCTACACTCACACATACTAAACACACACACAAACATTATAAATGCATAATACATACACACACGCTCACTACACACTCACACACATCCAAAATAAACATACCACACACAATACACATTCAGACAATCATACCATACACACACACACACACACAAACACACACAACAACAACCACAGAGGACATCACATACAGACAGACAGACAGACAGACAGACAGACAGACAGACATGAAACACACACACACACACACACACACACACACACACACACACACAAGCAAAATTTTAGTTTTTCATGGACAGTACACATACTAAACGAACACACACATCCACACACACACACACACATCCACACACACACACATACCCAAGTGTGTTAAACATATGTCATATATGCTTAAGAGGTTTCAGAGTGCTAAAAAGACGCACCTGTTGGGGTGCGCCCAAGTGGCAATTGCGCAGGTGTTTGGGCCCGCTCATACTTGCATGTAACTATTTTTTGTTTTTATGTTTTAAAAGGCCGGAGTGCAAATTTCTTGCCTTTCATTTTCAGACAGGTCCTTGGTATACAAGCAGAGCGGAGAATAGTGTCTGCCGGCCAGGGACACAAGGTGTGTTCCTCACCTGACCATGCATGCGGAGTACCGATTGTGATGTTGTTGACGATGGTCCCGCTGCACAGGACTGATAAATGGTTGTTGATCAGTGTGTTTGTGTGTGTGTGATTATCAGTCCAGTCCCTTTTTGTTGAGGAGACAGATAGGTTGTGAAGAGTGTGACTGATGGGTGTGTCTGATCAGCCAGAGTGCTGGTGGCTTTGCAGATGCAGTGTGTGGTGTAGATGTCTTCGAGAGACCCAGATTATCTTCTCTGCTGTCCTCTCTATCAGCAGTAGGGTCTTGTGATCCGAGATGGCCCAATTCCCAAACCAGACGGTGATGCGGCTGCTCAGCATGCTATAGAAAATGGCCAGGATCAGTGGAAGAAGCTGCGCCGCCCAGAGCCTCCTGAGAAAAAAAAGATACCATTGGGCTTTCTTGTGTAAGGAGCCGGTGTTTAGATACCAGGTGCTGTTCTCCTCCAGATGGACACGCAGGAATTTGGTACTGTTGTCGATCACAAAGAAGTCGTCGATTTTCAGCGGAGAGAGTGGTGCCTCCGTGGCCTCCTGAAGTCGACAATCTCTTTTTTTCTTATAGACGTTCAGCGGTCTTGTGATCCGAGACCGCACAATTCCCAAACCAGACGGTGATGCGACTGCTCAGCATGCTATAGAAAATGGCCAGGATCAGTGGAAGAAGCTGCGCCGCCCACAACCTCCTGAAAACCAAAAGATACCATTGGGCTTTCTTGTGTAAGGAGCCGATGTTTAGGTACCAGGTGCTGTTCTCCTCCAGATGGACACACAGGAATTGTTGTCTGTTGTCGATCACAAAGAAGTCGTCAATTTTCAGCGGAGAGAGTGGTGCCTCCGTGGCCTCCTGAAGTCGACAATCTCTTTTTTTCTCATAGACGTTCAGAGGTTGTTGTCTCTGCACTTCCTCTCTGTTTGCTGACTCGTGGTGCTTGCTGATGAGACCCACCATGGTCTGGTCATCAGCAAACTTGATGTGTTTCAATCTGTGTCACCACACAGTCCTGAGTCAGCAGGTGATCAGGCCAGACAGGCTGTGTGGGCGGCTGATAGTATTGAATCCTGAACTGAAATCTATGTACAGCATTCGAACGTAGGTTTCCAAGAGTGAGAGGGCCAGATGGAGTGTGCTGGAGATGGCGTCATTCGTTGAAACGGTTGGGGTCATACGCAAACTGAAGTGGGTCCAGTGAGGTCAGCAGTAGGGGCTTGATGTCTCTCGTGATGAGCCACTCGAAGCACTTCATGATGATGGGACATTGAAGGACGTCCTGGAGGAACATTGTTTAATTTCACTGTGTACCATGTGACAATAAAAGCCTAATTGACTTGACTTCTTCGGCACAGTGATGATCATAGTGGGCTTGAATCACATGGAAACAACGACGCTGCTCACAGAGAGATGTTGAGGTGTGGTTGATGACATGTGCCAGCTGTTAGACTGTTCTCTGAGCACTTTGGGATATTGTCTTGTTCTGCAGCTTTACATGGGTTGACTCAGCATAGAGTTTTCCTAACATGAGCCGTGGTGTGACACAGCGCCTGGTCATTAGGAGCCGGGTTGGTCTTCCTCGCCGCCACGTCATTCTGCAACAAGCTGTTCAGCAGCTCTGGAAGGGATCTGTCATTTTCAGAGGCAGGGAATGATGTCCTGTAGTTGGTAATGGCTCGAATGCCCTGCCACATGCGCTGTGTGTCACTGCTGTCCCTGCCACCCCAGAGTTGTGGATTCTCTGGGCCAGCTTGGTTCTTGCTGTTCTTAGACCCACCTTGTCTCCTGCTCTGAAGAATTTGTCTGGGATTTTCAGAAGTCCATGCGGCTCTGTAGGGTTTCTGGGTGGGTCGGGAGACAATTGTCTCGGAGACAATGAAATCATCTGTGCACTTGTTGATGTGACCCACGAGTGTTCCTCGCCTGATCGTGCATGATGGGTACCCATCATAAGACCCACTGTTCTGGGTCAGGCTCTGCGCCTTGGGATCTTGCTCTTGGAACATGGGTAGATCATAGACAAATTGGCTGCAGGGAGTAGATTGATCATGTAATCCTAGGATCTTTGTGGGCATAGGCGCAGTTTTTGGCCATACCCTCGTGAGAAAGCCCCCTATAAGTCCCCTTGTTTGGGCTCAAATCCTATGACTCTATCTGCTCGACAAGATGGCACGAGTAACCCACCCATTTCCATGAATGTACTGCGGCCTACCATGGATCGCTCACTACCTGTTTAAGACAAACTTTCGGGCTTCTCCGCATGCTCTTCATTCCTGTGCTAAAACGCTGGCTCCTAACAAATGTTGCAGAAGACAGCAGTAATAAGATGAGCCAGCCAGTTTCAGAAATACCTACTGTAGGCTAGCATGGTAAATATAGGACAGCTATCCTTTCTGACTAGATGTGATAGGGCTAGTCACAGGTTTCTGTTCTCTATCAACCAACCAGTGTTTACAATTAATGATTCAGAGTGCATTGGGCTTCTGTCTCTGCTCAGCAATTCCTGAAGAAGTCCTTGTAATTTTCTTTTCTTCTGCATATGTTAAAATTCAGTTGGTCATCCTCTCTGATTTGCGTTCACTTTCAGATGATATCTCTAGATATAGCAACCGTCAGACAGGCATTGCCCCAGGAAGGGTTTCAGGAGAAGTCCTTTTAGGGATCTAGGTGCCTAATACCGTTTTTCCCATTTTCATCCCGCATCTCGAGGTTATAGGATGAGGCAGCACACGTAATGTGATTAATTTTTAAACTGTCAAATCAGTAGTACCCAATGGTACTTTTTCAACGCCGGCATGTTACGCTTACAGCAAATTCCTCATTCTTTCAGAATTTTCTTTATCATGTTTTATAATAGTTCTTAATGTGATTAAGAACTTGCACACGACTTGTGTGATGTTGAATGACCTTCCGAAATGCGTAGTTTGCCCATCAACAGCAAAGAAATTAAAGGAGAAATCATTTAGGACATAAATTGTTTCATTTGAGCAGTCGAAACATATTGACTTATGATCAATATTAATTATATTGGATATTGACGTTTATATTTTCCAAATTTATACAGCATATATTTTTTATTATATTCTTCTTTCATCTTTTATATACTTTAATTGAATATGTTCTTAGTCATAATCTATTTTTTATTATAGACTTATTTCATATTCTTCATTGAATACTCAATTTGTTTATTGAAATGCATCCACTACGTAAGAGTGAATTGAGATTATGTTAAAAGAATAATCGATGCATTAAAGAATGTTCTTTCCTTAAATATACTTTTTCACTTTTTTGAAAATTAGAGGGCATGTCAAAACAAATTGTATGGTGAAATAAACTACCACATTTATTCCCACCATTTATACTAAAAACGTCATCAATGTGCTTGATTTGCTAGAACTTGAGCATATAAGATGCTGCAAGAATTCCGTTTTCTTCAGGATAGCACATTTCACACTCGGGGAAATTATTAAATTGTAATACACTGAAGGAGAGGTGACGCATCGTTGGGGATAATAACTCCAGAAATAATGGACAATTTTTTTACTTGAAAAGACACTTGCATGGTAAAAAAAAACAACCATATGCATAAGGCACATTAAGACTGTAGTAAAATATCTTTCAGAACATGTTACTTCATGAGGAGAATCATCCGAAATTATTAGCATATGATTCATTATGTCCAAGATTGTGTACTTGACAACATTAAGAAACTTTTTCACATTTTGAGCATGCAAACTAAATTTGAGCACGCTGCTTTGTCTCAGAAAAAAAGTCACAAAAATGATCATTTTTAAACACCTTCATGCATTCTAGCATAAATGTTGAAAAACAACTTTTTTGTTATTCTTTTTTACATTTTCACCATGACAACTGTGCTTTCAACTCGTTTTGTATGTTTTACATGCCTCTGCATTAGTTGTATGAGAAAACCTTTTTACTAAGCTCGTACAGGGCTAAGAAAACGGGAAACGCTTGATCTCCGCATGAGGAGCAGAAAACTCAAAGGAATGATGATTTCGAACACATTCATGCATTATAGCAAAAATGTTGAAAAATAACTTTTTGTTAGTGTTTTTCACATTTTGAGCATGAAAACTGTTTATCAACTCGTTTTGTATGTTTTACATAACTCTGCATTAGTTGTGTGAGAAAACTGCTTTCCTGTGCTCGTATAGCGCTAAGAACCCGGGAAACGCTTTATCTCCGCATGAGCTGCATAAAACTCAAAGGAATGATGATTTCGAACACATTCATGCATTATAGCAAAAATGTTGAAAAATAACTTTTTGTTAGTGTTTTTCACATTTTGAGCATGAAAACTGTTTATCAACTCGTTTTGTATGCTTTACATAACTCTGCATTAGTTGTGTGAGAAAACCGCTTTGCTGAGCTCGTACAGCGCTGAGAACATGGGAAACCCTTTATCTCCGCATGAGCTGCATGAAACTCAAAGGAATTATGATTTCGAACACATTCATGCATTATAGCAAAAATGTTGAAAAATAACTTTTTGTTAGTGTTTTTCCACATTTTGAGCATGAAAACTGTTTATCAACTCGTTTTGTATGGTTTACATAACTCTGCATTAGTTGTGTGAGAAAACCGCTTTCCTGTGCTCGTACAGCGCTAAGAACCCGGGAACCGCTTTATCTCCACATGAGCTGCATAAAACTCAAAGGAATGATGATTTCGAACACATTCATGCATTATAGCAAAAATGTTGAAAAATAACTTTTTGTTAGTGTTTTTTCACATTTTGAGCATGAAAACTGTTTATCAACTCGTTTTGTATAGTTTACATAACTCTGCATTAGTTGTGTGAGAAGACCGCTTTCCTGAGCTCGTACAGCGCTGAGAACACGGGAAACGCTTTATCTCGGCATGAGCTGCATAAAACTCAAAGGAATGATGATTTCGAACACATCCATGCATTATAGCAAAAATGTTGAAAAATAACTTTTTGTTAGTGTTTTTCACATTTTGAGCATGAAAACTGTTTATCAACTCGTTTTGTATGTTTTACATAACTCTGCATTAGTTGTGTGAGAAAACCGCTTTGCTGAGCTCGTACAGCGCTGAGAACACGGGAAACGCTTTATCTCGGCATGAGCTGCCTAAAACTCAAAGGAATGATGATTTCGAACACATTCATGCATTATAGCAAAAATGTTGAAAAATAACTTTTTGTTAGTGTTTTTCACATTTTGAGCATGAAAACTGTTTATCAACTCGTTTTGTATGTTTTACATAACTCTGCATTAGTTGTGTGAGAAAACCGCTTTGCTGAGCTCGTACAGCGCTGAGACACGGGAAACGCTTTATCTCGGCATGAGCTGCCTAAAACTCAAAGGAATGATGATTTCGAACACATTCATGCATTATAGCAAAAATGTTGAAAAATAACTTTTTGTTAGTGTTTTTTCACATTTTGAGCATGAAAACTGTTTATCAACTCGTTTTGTATGGTTTACATAACTCTGCATTAGTTGTGTGAGAAAACCGCTTTCCTGAGCTCGTACAGCGCTGAGAACACGGGAAACGCTTTATCTCCGCATGAGCTGCATAAACCTCAAAGGAATGATGATTTCGAATACATTCATGCATTATAGCAAAAATGTTGAAAAATAACTTTTTGTTAGTGTTTTTCACATTTTGAGCATGAAAACTGTTTATCAACTCGTTTTGTATGTTTTACATACCTCTGCATTAGTTGTGTGAGAAAACCGCTTTGCAGAGCTCGTACAGCGCTGAGAACACGGGAAACGCTTTATCTCGGCATGAGCTGCCTAAAACTCAAAGGAATTATGATTTCGAACACATTCATGCATTATAGCAAAAATGTTGAAAAAATAACTTTTTGTTAGTGTTTTTCACATTTTGAGCATGAAAACTGTTTATCAACTCGTTTTTATGTTTTACATAACTCTGCATTAGTTGTGTGAGAAAACCGCTTTCCTGAGCTCGTACAGCGCTAAGAACACGGGAAACGCTTTATCTCCGCATGAGCTGCATAAAACTCAAAGGAATGATGATTTCGAACACATTCATGCATTATAGCAAAAATGTTGAAAAATAACTTTTTGTTAGTGTTTTCACATTTTGACCATGAAAACTGTTTATCAACTCGTTTTGTATGTTTTACATAACTCTGCATTAGTTGTGTGAGAAAACCGCTTTGCTGAGCTCGTACAGCGCTGAGAACACGGGAAACCCTTTATCTCGGCATGAGCTGCCTAAAACTCAAAGGAATGATGATTTCGAACACATTCATGCATTATAGCAAAAATGTTGAAAAATAACTTTTTGTTAGTGTTTTTCACATTTTGAGCATGAAAACTGTTTATCAACTCCTTTTGTATGTTTTACATAACTCTAAATTAGTTGTGTGAGAAACCCGCTTTGCTGAGCTCGTACAGCGCTAAGAACACGGGAAACGCTTTATCTCCACATGAGCTGCATAAAACTCAAAGGAATGATGATTTCGAACACATTCATGCATTATAGCAAAAATGTTGAAAAATAACTTTTTGTTAGTGTTTTTCACATTTTGAGCATGAAAACTGTTTATCAACTCGTTTTGTATGGTTTACATAACTCTGCATTAGCTGTGTGAGACACCGCTTTGCTGAGCTCGTACAGCGCTAAGAACTTTTTTTTTTAAAAAGCCTTTAACATGAAACTCAAATTGATTCATTTAACCGTTCATCATGAATAATACAACAGCAATAATACCTTCTTTTCCCCATAATAACCTACATCTTTAATTAACATTAAAATACATTCCCAATTCTTTTAATTTTTATTATTTCTGCCTTTTTAACAATTAGACACGTATGAGTAAATTTCACACATCCATTGTCCTACTACATATAGTTAAAAATCTTTAGCTAAGACTAGCACTGGAAGAGCATTTGACAGAGCCCCAAAAGTGTCCAAATGATGCGCCCAACTGACCATGGCACTGGTTGTAACTATATTTCTTCTTTTAACCTTAAATGGCTGGAATTAAATCTTCATTGCATCTTCAACGGCCAGATGTACCGATGTATGTTGTTTGCTTCAAACTTCACCAGGTGGTTCTAGCTGATCGCCTACAAACCCGTGGGCAGTTCCAGTAATACACACCTTCTGAAGACACACATATGTACACAGAAAACATACACCATACAAACTATATACTTACCACAGACACAAACACTACACATTCGACCCTCATACATACTACAAAATCACACTCAACCCAGACACACACACGCACACACACCACACACACACACACCCCACACACACACAAACACATGCTGACTACACACATGTAAACACACATGTAAACACACATGCTCACCTCTCATTCAACAAAATAAACATACCATACAGAATACACATTGTGAATACACACAGCAATTCCTACACACATACAGACACTCATATTGGACAAACACTCACAATCACTATCAAACACATAGGACAGGACACACAGACCAGACACACATACAAACACACACACACACACACACACACACACACACACACACACACACACACACACACACACACACACACACACAAACACATGAACAAACAACCCTCTTATGCTTCACACAAGGTAAACATACTAAACAAACACACACACACGTCTCACACACATCAAACATCAAACTCATCCTAAAGAGACAAAGACCGGCTCAAGCATCTGCGCATCTACAGTTGCCACCAAACCAGGCACACATTGAGTAACAGGTAGCGCTCTTGATTTAGAAAGACACATCTAGCCATGATGATGCCTTCCACTTATGTCGTATTTGCTTAAGAGGTCTTAGAGTGATAAAAAGGCTCACAAGTCGTAAATATTTTTCTTCTTTCTCACTTAAAAGGCTGAAATAAAATCTTCATTGTATCTTCAATGGCACGATGTACCAATGTATGTTCGTTGCGTCAAACTTCGGCGCATTTTCAGAGAGGTCCTTGGTATACAAGCAGAGCGGGGTATAGAATGTGCCGGCCAGGGACACACGAGTGTTCCTCATCTGACCATACATGGAGAGTACCCATTGTGATGTTGCGGGACGCTGCACAGGACTGGCTGGAGCAAGCTTGAGGAGATGTTCATCATCATCATGAATATGTGTTGGCTTGTTGTAGAGATCAGAAATTGAGTAATGCATCTGCTTTAAATAAATGAAAGCCTTTAACATGAAACTCAAATTGATTCATTTAAGCATTCCTCATGAATAATACGTTCTTCATACGTCGTTCTGTTCCCCATACTAAACTTCATTTTTAATGAAACTTTTAATTTTAAATAACATTAAAATACGTCCCCAATTCTTAAAGTTGGTAATGGTTCTGCCTTTTTAACAGTTAGACAGGTATGAGTAAATTTCTCATCTGGCAATCTGGCAGCATTGCCTGGTGATTGCGTATGGATCAGCCTGACCGCTTAGCATTGTCCTTAAGGTTGCCAGTTGGAAGGCCTGTGGCCACCCCCAGGAGGGGATCTAGATCAAGATCTAGAATGTGCTGGGCTGGGACATTACAAGCGTTCCTTGCCCGGCCTTATATGCAAAGGATCCATGAATGGACCTGCCAGAGATTTAAGACTGCTGATGTCGTAAATGTGCGAGGGCTGAATTGGTCTTTTAAAGCTTTTTATTTATTCATTTATCTATTGAATGTCTGCATCTTCTAGATCTCATTAAACTAAACAGTCTATACATGACATGGCCTAACATGGTTGAGTTAGGCCCAAACCTGGCCCACGTTGAGTGACATCTAGCAATGTTGCATTAGAAAGCCACGTCTAGCTATGATGATGCCCTAAACTTATGTCATATTTGTTTACGAGATCTTAGCGTGATGAAAAGGCATACAGGTTGTGACAATGGCACAGGTTGTAACTATTTTGTTCTTTCTCCCTTAAAAGGCTGAAATTAAATCTTCATTGTATATTCAATGGCCAGTTGTACCAATCTATAGTATGTTCTTAGCTTCAAACTTCAGCAGGTGTTTCTAGCTGATAGCCTACAATCCCCCGAGCTGGGCAGTTCCAGTAATACACACACATTCTGAAGATACACACACACACACAAACGCACACACACACACACACACACACACACACACACACACACACACACACACACACACACACACACACACACACACACACACACACGCACGCACACACACAAACACACGTACACAGACACATACAACACATTCTATACACACTATATGCACAAATATTATACACTTACCATAGCCAGAAAGATTACACATCCTACACTCACACATACTAAACACACACACAAACATTATAAATGCATAATACATACACACACGCTCACTACACACTCACACACATCCATAATAAACATACCACACACAATACACATTCAGACAATCATACCGTACACACACACACACACACAAACACACACAAAAACAACCACAGAGGACATCACATACAGACAGACAGACAGACAGACAGACAGACATGAAACACACACACACACACACACACACACACACACACGCACACACACAAACACACGTACACAGACACATACAACACATTCTATACACACTATATGCACAAATACTATACACTTACCATAGCCAGAAAGATTACACATCCTACCCTCACACATACTAAACACACACACAAACATTATAAATGCATAATACATACACACACGCTCACTACACACTCACACACATCCAAAATAAACATACCACACACAATACACATTCAGACAATCATACCGTACACACACACACACACACACACAAACACACACAAAAACAACCACAGAGGACATCACATACAGACAGACAGACAGACAGACAGACAGACAGACATGAAACACACACACACACACACACACACACACACAAGCAAAATTTTAGTTTTTCATGGACAGTACACATACTAAACGAACACACACATCCACACACACACACACACATCCACACACACACATACCCAAGTGTGTTAAACATATGTCATATATGCTTAAGAGGTTTCAGAGTGCTAAAAGGACGCACCTGTTGGGGTGCGCCCAAGTGCCAATTGCGCAGGTGTTTGGGCCCGCTCATACTTGCATGTAACTATTTTTTGTTTTTATGTTTTAAAAGGCCGGAGTGCAAATTTCTTGCCTTTCATTTTCAGACAGGTCCTTGGTATACAAGCAGAGCGGAGAATAGTGTCTGCCGGCCAGGGACACAAGGTGTGTTCCTCACCTGACCATGCATGCGGAGTACCGATTGTGATGTTGTTGACGATGGTCCCGCTGCACAGGACTGATAAATGGTTGTTGATCAGTGTGTTTGTGTGTGTGTGATTATCAGTCCAGTCCCTTTTTGTCGAGGAGACAGATAGTTTGTGAAGAGTGTGTCTGATGGGTGTGTCTGATCAGCCAG
>QNUK01001879.1:0-24684 GCA_013621035.1 Clarias magur | reverse complement strand
GTGGTGAGGATTGGTGGTGGAAGCTGTGCCTTTCTCAGCCTTCTCAAGAAGAAAAGACGTGGAGCTGTGTGTCACTACAGAATCTTGAGTCAGCAGCGTGAACAGCAAGGGACTAAGAACGCAGCCCTGGGGGGCCCCAGTGCTCAGTGTGGTGGTGCTGGAGGTGTATTTCCGGATCCGCACTGCCTGAGGTCTTTCGGTCAGAAAGTCCAGGATCCAGTTACAGAGGGAGGTGTTCAGGCCCAACAGGCTCAGCTTCCCGATTAGGTGTTGGGAAATAATTGTATTGAATGCTGAACTGAAATCTATGTACAGCATTCTGACGTAAGTGTCCTTCTTTTCGAGATGTGTCAGTGCCAGGTGGAGTGTGTTGGAGATGGCGTCGCCCGTCGAACGGTTTGGACGATACGCAAACTGCAGGGGGTCCAGTGATGGAGGCAGCAGGGTCTTGATGTGTCTCAGGACGAGCCGCTCAAAGCACGTCATGATGATGCGTGTGAGTGCAACAGGGTGGTAGTCATTGAGACAGCACGCAGAAGACTTCTTTGGCATGGGGACAATGGGGAAGATTTGAGGCATGTGGGAACGATGCTCAGAGAGATGTTGAAGATGTTGGTGAGAACATCTGCCAGCTGTTCTGCACATTCTCTTTGCATTCTGCACGGATGTTGTCTGGTCCAGCAGTTTTATGTGGGTTGACTCTGCGGAGAGTTTTCCTCACATCAGCTGCGGTGAGACACAGCACCTGGAGACCACAACACCTGCGGACTTCCTCGCAGTCACGTCGTTCTCCATGTCGAACCGTGCATAAAAGCTGTTCAGCACATTTGGAAAGGACCCGTCACTGTCACAGGCAGGTGATGAAGACCTGTAGTTGGTGATGGCTTGTATACCCTGCCACATGTGCCGTGTGTCGCCGCTGTCCCTGAAGTGATTCTGGATTCTATGTGCATGTGTGCGCTTCACCTCACTGATGGCCCGGGACAGTTTGACCCGTGCTGTTCTTAGGGCCACCTTGTGCCCCACCTCCGCATTCATCCACGGTTTCTGTTTGGGTCGTGAGATTATGTTTTTGGAGACAGTGACATCATCGGTGCACTTGTTGATTTAGCTGGTCACTGATGACATGTACTCCTCCAAGGTGAAGTCGCTGTAAGTTGCAGCCTCCCTAAACATGTTCCAGTCAGTGTTTTCGAAACAGTCCTGAAGAGCAGAGATGGCTCCTGCTGACATGCTCGTGATCAGCCGACAAGTGTTTACTTTTGATGATTCAGGGCCACCTGGTTCTGAAGCAGGTGAAAACCTGGCCAATATAAGGCCTCTTCAGGACTGTTTTGAGAACACTGTTTAGGAACGCTGAAACTGACATGGAGGACACGTTATCAATGACCAGGTACATCAACAAATGCACCGATGATGTCACTGTCTCCAAGAACATCATCTCACAACCAGCCAGAAATCATGGATTACTGCAGAGCTGCGTGCACTTCTGAAGATCTGAGACTCTGCCATCAGAGTGGGGGACCAAGGTCCCCTTAGGCAAGGTCTAAAATTTCCCGGGCCAACAAAGAGGCGACAACAGAGATGCAATAATACGTGCACATGCCCATTGAATCCTCAACCACTTCAGGGACAGTGGTGACAGATGGCTCATGTGGAAGTTCACACAAGCCATCACCAACTACAGGACATCATCACGTGCCTATGACAGAGACGACTCCCTTGCAGATGCCCTGATGAGCTTCTACAGTAGATTCCACCTGCAGAAGGACAGGACGGTCAGGAGAAGCCATGGGTCCCATCAGCAGGAACCACGAGTCAGCCTCTGAACATTGCTTAAACAAAGGAGATGGTTGCTGACTTCAGAGATGGTTGGCTCCTCTGTGGAAATCATCAACAGCACCAAATTCCTGGATGGCCACCTGGAGGAGAATCTCACCTAGTACCTTAACATCAGCTCCTTGCACAAGAAAGCTGAAGAAACGTCTTCTCTTCCTGATAAGGCTGAGGATGGCCCACGTTCCGCCACGTTCCGTTGGCAATTGTGTCAACTTGGAGTGCAAGACCCTACAGCGGATAGTGAGGACAGCTGAGGAGGTCACCGGAGTCTCTCTTTCCTCTTTTTGAATCCAAACTCTGCATCTGCAAAGCCAATAACATTCTGGCTGTTAGGAAACCCATCACACACCAATACTCTGGCATCTGGGAAAAGATACTGAAGCATTCAAACACTCCCATCCAGACTGTGCAACATCATCTTTTCAAAAGCCATCCATCTCCTCACAAAAACGGGACTGGGCTGATAATCAAATATACATACACTCACACACAAACACACACACACACACAAACACACAGACACACACACACACACACACACACACACACACACACACACACACACACACACACACACACACACACACACACACAAATGCACACTCAGATAACTCAACTACCTCAAAACATTGAGACTGAACTCATAAACATCACACGTGCAAACACACTGATCAATGACCATCTAAAAATTGTTCCTACCAACCTGTAATTGCTCTTTTTTCTTGAACATAGTACCACAGATAAAACAAACAGCAAGTTAAAGCTTGTGTTCACCTGATTGTGAAAGCCCACACTTAGACATTTGGGCCTCCGGCCTGCATTGGGGATGCGGATGGCCGTACGCCACCATTTCCCCATGGATTTGGTGCCTCTCTTCTGTCCCTGCTCACCGCTTAATGAAGGAGACCTCATTATTTTCTTTTATAAACTATAAACAACAAAGTTGTTTTCTTTATTTATATATTTTTATCATTATATTCTTATTTCATATTTATTTGAACATTTTCTTATTCATACTCTAATTTTTATTATTATAGTCATATTCTTTGTTTGAAATATTTTTCAGATCTTTGTTTTACTTGAAGTGATGCAAATTTTGCAAGACCTCCCTGGTTCTGCGCTTGAATGATGCGACGAACTTGCCTGCTGTGTGTGTACGCTACAGGAGTGAAAGAACTAATCACTTAAATGATGTGATTAGTGATTTCAGTGATAAGTACTTTCACTCTAAATTATTATACTTTAAATTTGAGTATTAAACAAAAAAACCTTATTAAATTTTTTTTTTTCACTTTGTTGACAATTTGTTAAAAACAAGTTGGATGGTAGATTAAACAATAATAAAAATGTCCTGAATGTGTTTGACGTCCTAGAAAATTGTGTGTTGAAAGAATTCGTTGATCCATGTTCACAACATCACAAATAATGTAAATTTATTGGAGGTTAAAAATGTCGTTCAGAACATCTAATTAAAGAAGGGAGAAAATGAAGCATATACGCATTGTTTCGAATCAGCAGCATAAAAGTGAAAGGAATTATCATTTCAAAAACATTCAGTCTAGCATAAATGTTTAACAACTTTTTTCTTATTCTTTTTCATGTCTTGAGCATGAAAACTCGTTTACTTTAATTTTGTCTATGAACATGCATTATGAGTGTGAGAAATCCGCGTTCCTGACGTCGTACAGCGCTAAGAACACGGCAAACGCTTTATCTCCCCATAAGGAGGTTAAAAGTGGCAGGAATGATAATTTCCAAAATATCCATGTCTACATGTTACAAAACAACATTTATCTTATTCTTTTTCATATCTTGAGCATGAAAACTCGTTTTCGATGTTTTACATGACCATGCATTGTTTGTGTGAGAAAACCGCTTTCCTGACCTCGTACAGCGCTAAGAACACGGCAAACGCTTTATCTCACCATAAGGAGGTTAAAAGTAGCAGGAATGATAAATTCCAAAACATCCTTGCATACATGTTGAATAACAACTTTTTTCTTATTCTTTTTCATGTCTTGAGCATAAAAACTCGTTTTCGATGTTTTACATGACCATGCATTAGAAGCGTGAGAAAACCGCTTTCCTGCCCTCGTACAGCGCTAAGAACACGGGAAACGCTTTATCTCCCCATAAGGAGGTTAAAAGTGGCAGGAATGATAATTTCCAAAACATCCATATCTACATGTTACAAAACAACATTTATATTATTGTTTTTCATATCTTGAGCATGAAAACTCGTTTTCGATGTTTTATATGACTATGCATTATTTGTGTGAGAAAACCGCTTTCCTGACCTCGTACAGCGCTAAGAACAGGGCAAACGCTTTATCTCACCATAAGGAGGTTAAAGGTAGAAGTAATGATACTTTTCAAAACATCCATGCATTCTAGCATACATGTTGAATAACAATTTTTCTTATTCTTTTTCATGTCTTGAGCATGAAAACTCGTTTTCTTTATTTTTTTCTAAGACCATGCATTAGAAGCGTGAGAAAACCGCTTTCCTGACCTCGTACAGCGCTAAGAACACGGCAAACGCTTTATCTCACCATAAGGAGGTTAAAAGTAGCAGGAATGTTAAATTCCAAAACATCCTTGCATACATGTTGAATAACAACTTTTTTCTTATTCTTTTTCATGTCTTGAGCATGAAAACTCGTTTTCGATGTTTTACATGACCATGCATTAGAAGCGTGAGAAAACCGCTTTCCTGACCTCGTACAGGGCTAAGAACACGGCAAACGCTTTATCTCACCATAAGGACTTTAAAGGGAGAAGTAATGATAATTTTCAAAACATCCTTGCATACATGTTGAATAACAACTTTTTTTCTTATTCTTTTTCATGTCTTGAGCATGAAAACTCTTTTTCGATGTTTTACATGACCATGCATTAGAAGCGTGAGAAAACCGCTTTCCTGACCTCGTACAGCGCTAAGAACACGGGAAACGCTGTATCTCCCAATAAGGAGGTTAAAAGTGGCAGGAATGATAATTTCCAAAACATCCATATCTACATGTTACAAAACAACATTTATATTATTGTTTTTCATATCTTGAGCATGAAAACTCGTTTTCGATGTTTTATATGACCATGCATTATTTGTGTGAGAAAACCGCTTTCCTGACCTCGTACAGGGCTAAGAACACGGCAAACGCTTTATCTCACCATAAGGAGGTTAAAAGTAGCAGGAATGATAAATTCCAAAACATCCTTGCATACATGTTGAATAACAACTTTTTTCTTATTCTTTTTCATGTCTTGAGCATGAAAACTCTTTTTCTATGTTTTATATGACCATGCATTAGGAGTGTGAGAAAACCGCTTTCCTGACGTCGTACAGCGCTAAGAACACGGCAAACGCTTTATCTCCCCATAAGGAGATCAAAAGTGATAGCAAGGATAGTTTCCAAATTTTCCATTCACACACACATTTCCATTCTAGCATTCATGTTGAATGACAAATTTTTCTTATTCCTTTTCATACGTTGAGCACGTATGAAAACTTCATATAAACTCGTTTTTTATGTTTTACATGTTATGTTTTGCATCAGTGTTGTGAGAAAACCGCTTTCCTGTCTTCGTACAGCGCTAAGCACACGGCAAATGCACGGTCAAAAGTGATATGAATGATAATTTCCAAAACAATCATGTATTCTAGCATACATGATGAAAACACGTTTTATCTCATTCTTGTTCATGTCTTGAGGATGCAAACTTGTTTTCTATATTTTACAGGACCATGCATTATTTGTGTAAGAAATCCGCTTTCCTGAGTTCGTACAGCGCTAAGAAAACGTAAAAATCTTTAAAGCAGCATCAACATCCTAAACCTCAAAGAAATCATGTCCAACACATATCTACATTCCTGCTTGCATGATGAATGACAACTTCTTTTGCCTTGTTTCAACTTAATTGACTCATCTGCTGTAGAAAATTGTAAACCTTTAATATGAAACTCCAATTGATACATTTTAAGTGTTCATCATGAATAAAATATTAAAGAATATTGTTCCCCATACTTAACTTCAACTAAAATCGAATTCTTTCAAATACGTTCCCAATACGTAGGTCAATTGCTTTTGCATTAGAGCCCATATAGCCGAGGCATCGGCATTATGATTGGCATTAGGGCAGCGTGGCCTAGCTACCATGCATGGATCAGTCTGACCACTAGCCTTCTGCCTGAACAGAATCTCGTGGTGTAGTTGTGTGTTAGATTGCCCGTCCCTTCCATTCTCCGAACGGCTGCAGTAATTCTCATGCCGGCAGCGCGGTGGTTGCCGAACTCTCTAATTAGTTCAGAAAATATTCAAGGGTCCCATTAATGGTTCTGACAGTCTACTGTACAATCTTTTGTCATGCAATTGGCTTCATACTCTTCTAGGAGCCGAGTGAAAGGCAGAAGGCAGAATATTCATTCCCCTTGTGTTAAATTGGCCGAGCTACCGTTGAACTAACATCAAGGCTTAGGCAAAGCGGGACATAGTGGACAACAATATCAAGGACATGTGACAGACAGAGACCCACAAATTGATCCTCGCCATCCAAGTATGATGCACATGGAAGAGGGGTTAGGGTGATTGCAAAAATCTCTAACTAGTTCAGGATGTAGAAGGTGCATTGGCCTCCATTTCTTGGCCAAACTTGGGACACGACTAGATTGAAACGAACTGAACAATTTACACTAGTCATTTGCCAAACTGAACAAGAGGTCAGGTATTGTAGATCATTTGACAAATGCACAATGGACACACTACTACTCCAAAGACACAAACAGGTGCACATACACACCCATTACACAGACATGACACATCGTACACTGACACACACAATACACATCCTAACCTTCAATGCTTACAGATTAAGCAGGACCTTTTAATTGGACAACAAGATGGATCTACATTATGTGACTGACAAACACACAAAGAGATCTTGGCCTGAATGTACATGTGGAGGACTCGACTGGGTTGAGGAAAGGTTAGGGAGAACTGTGCCCTTTGGCAAGTCAGGCACACTCACACACACAGACACACACACATAATACACATACATTTCATTCAAACACACACACACACACACACACACACACACACACACACACACACACACACACACACATACACACTACATATACACACATACTATACACAATACACTCACACAAGTCGCGCACACGGCCACACACACACACACACTACATATGCACAAATACCACACACACACACACACACACACACACACACACACACACACACACAAACACACATTACACACACTGCTCGAATAAACACCCATACTTCACACATACAAACTGACACACACCACACATACACTACACGTCATAAACTCTGTGGCTTTTAAATTAAGAAGGCCTATTTTGGTGGGCAAAAAGATAAGAATTATAGTATGTGACTAAAGGACAATTCGCTTGTCCTGTATATGCCATACACACACACATACATATGCAAACTCAACTCTCATACATATCACGCATCCTTACGCATTCTACACAAATGAGGACCTGCTCAATGACCTGTGCCATAACAGTCACCACCAAACCAGGCCTACATTGAGTGACTGCTACCAGTGGTGCACCATAAAGACACGTCCAGCAATGCTGATGCCTTAAACTTAGGTCATATTTGTTTAAGAGGTCTTAGCCAACTGAATAGCATAAGCATACAGGTTGTGAGGTGCAAACAAGTGGCGATGGCACTGGTGATTAGGCCTATATTTCTTCCTTTTATTTTAAATGGCTGTAGGGCCAACTTCTTGGCTTTCATCTTCAGAGAGGTCCTTGGTCCAAATGTACCGATGTACATTCTTGCCTTCGACCTTCAGCGGTTGGTTCTTGTGGAACTCATAATCCCACTGTTTTGGGTGAGGGGCTCTAGCTCTGGGAATATGGGAAGATGGTAGCTAAATTGGCTGCAGGGAGAAGATTGATCCTAGGTTCTTTGTAGCGGGAAGGGTTCCAGTTTTTGGCCCTACCTCAAATTATACATCCAATAAGTTTACGTGTTTGTGAAATACTGGGGAAAACGGTTGTGGATGGTTCAGATAGCTCAGACCATATGACTCTAAGTGGAGACAAGATGGCATGAGACACCTAAGCATTTCCACAAACATACTGCGGGCTACTATGGAACGCTCAACACCGAGCACATCATACAGCCCTTTGGCCGTCTCCGTGTGCTTTTCATTTCAGGGCCACACCGGTGGCTTCTTACAAATGTCGCAACATACAGCAGCGATAAACTGAGCCATGCAGTTTAAGGAATTCACACATCCTGAACGTTCACACACATACAAACACAAACACAAATACACACACACACACACACACACACACACACACACACACACACACACACACACACACATAATACGAATACATATCCTTCAAACACCCACCAACACACACACACACACACACACACACACACACACACACACACACACACACACACACACACACACACACACACACACACACACACAACACCACACACACACACACACACACACACACACACACACACACACACACACACACACACACACACACATCACACACACACACACACACACACACACACACACACACACACACACACACACACACACACACACACACACACACACATAATACATACATACATACATATCCTTCAAACACCCACCGACACACACACACACTTACACACATAATACACATACCTATCCTTCAAACACCCACCGACACACACACACACACACACACACACACATACACACACACACACACGTACACATATAATACACATACATATCCTTCAAACACCCACCGACACACACACACACACACACACTAATACACATACATATCCTTCAAACACCCACCGACACACACACACACTCACACACATAATACACATACATATCCTTCAAACACCCACCGACAAACACACACACACATAATACACATACATATCCTTCAAACACCCACCGACACACACACACACACACACACACACACACACACACACACACACACACACACACACACAGAGAATCAAACTACTTATCCTTCACGTATAGTATAGATCCTAAACAAACACTCTCAATGTCTTATACAGACACACGCCTCACACACATCAGACATCCTACACAAATAATGACTAGTTCAAGCACCTGCGCCAGTACAATCGCGACCAAACCCGGCCCACATTGACTGGCAGCTACCAACTGCGCACCAGAAAGACACGTCCAGCAATCACAATGCCATAAACTTTTGTCATATTTGTTCATGAGGTCTTAGCATGCTGAAAAGGCAGACAAGTTGTGAGGCGGGAAAAAGTGGCGCTGGCACAGGTGGTTGAGCTCATCATTGCTTGTAACTATAGTTCCTCTCTTTATTTTAAAATGTCGCAGGGCCTTTATCTTCAGAGAGGTCCTTAGAGGAAAGCCAGACCAGGGAATACTATGATAAGTCCACCTGTTTGTGAAATGCTGGGAAAGGTGGTTTTGTGTATGAACCAGATAGTGCTTATGTGTTTTAACTAGATAGCTCAGACCCTATGACTCTATCTTTTTGACAGGATATCATGACCCACGCATTTCGACAAATGTACTGCGGCCTTCTAAGGAACTCTCACCACCTGGTACATCATACTGCCCATCATCCATCAGTGTGCTTTTCATTCCTGGTGCTTTTCATTCTTTGTGGGTCCTAGCAGAGGTTGCAATAGACAGCAGCAATAATCTGAGCTGGCCAGACTCGGAGTTCAAGTCAAGTCAAGTCAAGTAGGCTTATATTGTAATTCCAACCATATACAGTTCGTACACACTGAAACGAAACTACATACATGCAACAACATAAATTTAAAACACAGTTTTTTACATTTCTAAAACCTATCAAATTCTATACAAAAAATACACAATAGACAAAGTGCATGTGCAAATGTGCAAATAAAGAGGTACAATACAGACACAACAATGTAACACATAACAGTACTTTTTTTTGATGAAGTATGAGTTGAGGTAGTGGGAAGAGCAGCAGTAAACAATTTACATTGTGACAAGAACATAGGGTGCAAACAGCAGTGAAATAAATATTGTGCAAAAATATTGTGCATATAAGTATGTGCAATAAGAGCAGCACCGGTAGGTAGGTATGAACAGATTGAGATGGATGTATATCAGTGTGATTGTGCATGTGTGTTTATCAGTTCAGTCCAGATGTTATTTAGTTCATCTGAGTGATTTGTGTGTATGTGTGGGTGTGTGTGTGTGTGTGTGTGTGTGTGTGTGTGTGTGTGTGTGTGTGTGTGTGTCTGTGTGTGTTTATCAGTCCAGTCTCTTTGTGTTGAGGAGACGGATGGCTTGTGGGATGGCTTGTGGGTAAAAACTGTTACATAGTCTGGATGTGAGTGCTCGAATGCTTCGGTACCTTTTTCCAGATGGCAGAAGCACCCTTGTGAGTGAATGTCAGGGGTGTGTCCGGTCAGTCACAATGCTGGTGGCTTTGCGGATGGAGCGTGTGATGTATATGTCCTTGATAGAGGGAAGAGAAACCCCGATAATCTTCTCAGCTGTCCTTACTATCTGCTGTAAGGTCTTGCGGTCTGATATGGTGCAATTTCCAAACCAGACAGTGATGCAGCTGCTCAGGATGCTCTCGATAGTTCCTCTATAGAAGATGGTGAGGATTGGTGGTGGAAGCTGTGCCTTTCTCAGCCTTCTCAAGAAGAAAAGACGTGGAGCTGTGTGTCACTACAGAATCTTGAGTCAGCAGCGTGAACAGCAAGGGACTAAGAACGCAGCCCTGGGGGGCCCCAGTGCTCAGTGTGGTGGTGCTGGAGGTGTATTTCCGGATCCGCACTGCCTGAGGTCTTTCGGTCAGAAAGTCCAGGATCCAGTTACAGAGGGAGGTGTTCAGGCCCAACAGGCTCAGCTTCCCGATTAGGTGTTGGGAAATAATTGTATTGAATGCTGAACTGAAATCTATGTACAGCATTCTGACGTAAGTGTCCTTCTTTTCGAGATGTGTCAGTGCCAGGTGGAGTGTGTTGGAGATGGCGTCGCCCGTCGAACGGTTTGGACGATACGCAAACTGCAGGGGGTCCAGTGATGGAGGCAGCAGGGTCTTGATGTGTCTCATGACGAGCCGCTCAAAGCACGTCATGATGATGCGTGTGAGTGCAACAGGGTGGTAGTCATTGAGACAGCACGCAGAAGACTTCTTTGGCATGGGGACAATGGGGGAAGATTTGAGGCATGTGGGAACGATGCTCAGAGAGATGTTGAAGATGTTGGTGAGAACATCTGCCAGCTGTTCTGCACATTCTCTTTGCATTCTGCACGGATGTTGTCTGGTCCAGCAGTTTTATGTGGGTTGACTCTGCGTAGAGTTTTCCTCACATCAGCTGCGGTGAGACACAGCACCTGGAGACCACAACACCTGCGGACTTCCTCGCAGTCACGTCGTTCTCCATGTCGAACCGTGCATAAAAGCTGTTCAGCGCATTTGGAAAGGACCCGTCACTGTCACAGGCAGGTGATGAAGACCTGTAGTTGGTGATGGCTTGTATACCCTGCCACATGTGCCGTGTGTCGCCGCTGTCCCTGAAGTGATTCTGGATTCTCTGTGCATGTGTGCGCTTCACCTCACTGATGGCCCGGGACAGTTTGACCCGTGCTGTTCTTAGGGCCACCTTGTGCCCCACCTCCGCATTCATCCACGGTTTCTGTTTGGGTCGTGAGATTATGTTTTTGGAGACAGTGACATCATCGGTGCACTTGTTGATGTAGCTGGTCACTGATGACATGTACTCCTCCAAGGTGAAGTCGCTGTAAGTTGCAGCCTCCCTAAACATGTTCCAGTCAGTGTTTTCGAAACAGTCCTGAAGAGCAGAGATGGCTCCTGCTGACATGCTCGTGATCAGCCAACAAGTGTTTACGTTTGATGATTCAGGGCCACCTGGTTCTGAAGCAGGTGAAAACCTGGCCAATATAAGGCCTCTTCAGGACTGTTTTGAGAACACTGTTTAGGAACGCTGAAACTGACATGGAGGACACGTTATCAATGACCAGGTACATCAACAAGTGCACCGATGATGTCACTGTCTCCAAGAACATCATCTCACAACCAGCCAGAAATCATGGATTACTGCAGAGCTGCGTGCACTTCTGAAGATCTGAGACTCTGCCATCAGAGTGGGGGACCAAGGTCCCCTTAGGCAAGGTCTAAAATTTCCCGGGCCAACAAAGAGGCGACAACAGAGATGCAATAATACGTGCACATGCCCATTGAATCCTCAACCACTTCAGGGACAGTGGTGACAGATGGCTCATGTGGAAGTTCACACAAGCCATCACCAACTACAGGACATCATCACATGCCTATGACAGAGACGACTCCCTTGCAGATGCCCTGATGAGCTTCTACAGTAGCTTCCACCTGCAGAAGGACAGGACGGTCAGGAGAAGCCATGGGTCCCATCAGCAGGAACCACGAGTCAGCCTCTGAACATTGCTTAAACAAAGGAGATGGTTGCTGACTTCAGAGATGGTTGGCTCCTCTGTGGAAATCATCAACAGCACCAAATTCCTGGATGGCCACCTGGAGGAGAATCTCACCTAGTACCTTAACATCAGCTCCTTGCACAAGAAAGCTGAAGAAACGTCTTCTCTTCCTGATAAGGCTGAGGATGGCCCACGTTCCGCCACGTTCCGTTGGCAATTGTGTCAACTTGGAGTGCAAGACCCTACAGCGGATAGTGAGGACAGCTGAGGAGGTCACCGGAGTCTCTCTTTCCTCTTTTTGAATCCAAACTCTGCATCTGCAAAGCCAATAACATTCTGGCTGTTAGGAAACCCATCACACACCAATACTCTGGCATCTGGGAAAAGATACTGAAGCATTCAAACACTCCCATCCAGACTGTGCAACATCATCTTTTCAAAAGCCATCCATCTCCTCACAAAAACGGGACTGGGCTGATAATCAAATATACATACACTCACACACAAACACACACACACACACACACACAGACACACACACACACACACACACACACACACACACACACACACACACACACACACACACACACACACACACAAATGCACACTCAGATAACTCAACTACCTCAAAACATTGAGACTGAACTTATAAACATCACACGTGCAAACACACTGATCAATGACCATCTAAAAATTGTTCCTACCAACCTGTAATTGCTCTTTTTTCTTGAACATAGTACCACAGATAAAACAAACAGCAAGTTAAAGCTTGTGTTCACCTGATTGTGAAAGCCCACACTTAGACATTTGGGCCTCCGGCCTGCATTGGGGATGCGGATGGCCGTACGCCACCATTTCCCCATGGATTTGGTGCCTCTCTTCTGTCCCTGCTCACCGCTTAATGAAGGAGACCTCATTATTTTCTTTTATAAACTATAAACAACAAAGTTGTTTTCTTTATTTATATGTTTTTATCATTATATTCTTATTTCATATTTATTTGAACATTTTCTTATTCATACTCTAATTTTTATTATTATAGTCATATTCTTTGTTTGAAATATTTTTCAGATCTTTGTTTTACTTGAAGTGATGCAAATTTTCCAAGAACTCCCTGGTTCTGCGCTTGAATGATGCGACGAACTTGCCTGCTGTGTGTGTCCGCTACAGGAGTGAAAGAACTAATCACTTAAATGATGTGATTAGTGATTTCAGTGATAAGTACTTTCACTCTAAATTATTATACTTTAAATTTGAGTATTAAACAAAAAAACCTTATTAAATTTTTTTTTCACTTTGTTGACAATTTGTTAAAAACAAGTTGGATGGTAGATTAAACAATAATAAAAATGTCCTGAATGTGTTTGACGTCCTAGAAAATTGTGTGTTGAAAGAATTCGTTGATCCATGTTCACAACATCACAAATAATGTAAATTTATTGGAGGTTAAAAATGTCGTTCAGAACATCTAATTAAAGAAGGGAGAAAATGAAGCATATACGCATTGTTTCGAATCAGCAGCATAAAAGTGAAAGGAATTATCATTTCAAAAACATTCAGTCTAGCATAAATGTTTAACAACTTTTTTCTTATTCTTTTTCATGTTTTGAGCATGAAAACTTCATATAAACTCGTGTTCTATGTTTTTACATGACCATGCATTATTTGTGTGAGAAAACCGCTTTCCTGACCTCGCACGGCGCTAAGAACACGGCAAACGCTTTATCTCACCATAAGGAAGTTAAACATTGAATAATTTTCAAAACATCCAGGCATTCTAGCATACATGTTGAATAACAATTTTTTTCTTATTCTTTTTCATGTCTTGAGCATGAAAACTCGTTTACTTTAATTTTGTCTATGAACATGCATTATGAGTGTGAGAAATCCGCTTTCCTGACGTCGTACAGCGCTAAGAACACGGCAAAAGCTTTATCTCCCCATAAGGAGGTTAAAAGTGGCAGGAATGATAATTTCCAAAATATCCATATCTACATGTTACAAAACAACATTTATCTTGTTCTTTTTCATATCTTGAGCATGAAAACTCGTTTACTTTAATTTTGTCTATGAACATGCATTATTTGTGTGAGAAAACCGCTTTCCTGACCTCGTACAGCGCTAAGAACACGGCAAACGCTTTATCTCACCATGAGGAGGTTAAAAGTAGCAGGAATGTTAAATTCCAAAACATCCTTGCATACATGTTGAATTACAACTTTTTTCTTATTCTTTTTCATGTCTTGAGCATGAAAACTCGTTTTCGATGTTTTACATGACCATGCATTAGAAGCGTGAGAAAACCGCTTTCCTGACGTCGTACAGCGCTAAGAACACGGGAAACGCTGTATCTCCCAATAAGGAGGTTAAAAGTGGCAGGAATGATAATTTCCAAAACATCCATATCTACATGTTACAAAAAAACATTTATATTATTGTTTTTCATATCTTGAGCATGAAAACTCGTTTTCGATGTTTTATATGACTATGCATTATTTGTGTGAGAAAACCGCTTTCCTGACCTCGTACAGCGCTAAGAACACGGCAAACGCTTTATCTCACCATAAGGAGGTTAAAGGTAGAAGTAATGATACTTTTCAAAACATCCATGCATTCTAGCATACATGTTGAATAACAATTTTTCTTATTCTTTTTCATGTCTTGAGCATGAAAACTCGTTTTCTTTATTTTTTTCTAAGACCATGCATTAGAAGCGTGAGAAAACCGCTTTCCTGACCTCGTACAGCGCTAAGAACACGGCAAACGCTTTATCTCACCATAAGGAGGTTAAAAGTAGCAGGAATGTTAAATTCCAAAACATCCTTGCATACATGTTGAATAACAACTTTTTTCTTATTCTTTTTCATGTCTTGAGCATGAAAACTCGTTTTCGATGTTTTACATGACCATGCATTAGAAGCGTGAGAAAACCGCTTTCCTGACCTCGTACAGCGCTAAGAACACGGGAAACGCTGTATCTCCCAATAAGGAGGTTAAAAGTGGCAGGAATGATAATTTCCAAAACATCCATATCTACATGTTACAAAACAACATTTATATTATTGTTTTTCATATCTTGAGCATGAAAACTCGTTTTCGATGTTTTATATGACCATGCATTATTTGTGTGAGAAAACCGCTTTCCTGACCTCGTACAGGGCTAAGAACACGGCAAACGCTTTATCTCACCATAAGGAGGTTAAAAGTAGCAGGAATGATAAATTCCAAAACATCCTTGCATACATGTTGAATAACAACTTTTTTCTTATTCTTTTTCATGTCTTGAGCATGAAAACTCTTTTTCTATGTTTTATATGACCATGCATTAGGAGTGTGAGAAAACCGCTTTCCTGACGTCGTACAGCGCTAAGAACACGGCAAACGCTTTATCTCCCCATAAGGAGATCAAAAGTGATAGCAAGGATAGTTTCCAAATTTTCCATTCACACACACATTTCCATTCTAGCATTCATGTTGAATGACAAATTTTTCTTATTCCTTTTCATACGTTGAGCACGTATGAAAACTTCATATAAACTCGTTTTTTATGTTTTACATGTTATGTTTTGCATCAGTGTTGTGAGAAAACCGCTTTCCTGTCTTCGTACAGCGCTAAGCACACGGCAAATGCACGGTCAAAAGTGATATGAATGATAATTTCCAAAACAATCATGTATTCTAGCATACATGATGAAAACACGTTTTATCTCATTCTTGTTCATGTCTTGAGGATGCAAACTTGTTTTCTATATTTTACAGGACCATGCATTATTTGTGTAAGAAATCCGCTTTCCTGAGTTCGTACAGCGCTAAGAAAACGTAAAAATCTTTAAAGCAGCATCAACATCCTAAACCTCAAAGAAATCATGTCCAACACATATCTACATTCCTGCTTGCATGATGAATGACAACTTCTTTTGCTTTGTTTCAACTTAATTGACTCATCTGCTGTAGAAAATTGTAAACCTTTAATATGAAACTCCAATTGATACATTTTAAGTGTTCATCATGAATAAAATATTAAAGAATATTGTTCCCCATACTTAACTTCAACTAAAATCGAATTCTTTCAAATACGTTCCCAATACGTAGGTCAATTGCTTTTGCATTAGAGCCCATATAGCCGAGGCATCGGCATTATGATTGGCATTAGGGCAGCGTGGCCTAGCTACCATGCATGGATCAGTCTGACCGCTAGCCTTCTGCCTGAACAGAATCTCGTGGTGTAGTTGTGTGTTAGATTGCCCGTCCCTTCCATTCTCCGAACGGCTGCAGTAATTCTCATGCCGGCAGCGCGGTGGTTGCCGAACTCTCTAATTAGTTCAGAAAATATTCAAGGGTCCCATTAATGGTTCTGACAGTCTACTGTACAATCTTTTGTCATGCAATTGGCTTCATACTCTTCTAGGAGCCGAGTGAAAGGCAGAAGGCAGAATATTCATTCCCCTTGTGTTAAATTGGCCGAGCTACCGTTGAACTAACATCAAGGCTTAGGCAAAGTGGGACATAGTGGACAACAATATCAAGGACATGTGACAGACAGAGACCCACAAATTGATCCTCGCCATCCAAGTATGATGCACATGGAAGAGGGGTTAGGGTGATTGCAAAAATCTCTAACTAGTTCAGGATGTAGAAGGTGCATTGGCCTCCATTTCTTGGCCAAACTTGGGACACGACTAGATTGAAACGAACTGAACAATTTACACTAGTCATTTGCCAAACTGAACAAGAGGTCAGGTATTGTAGATCATTTGACAAATGCACAATGGACACACTACTACTCCAAAGACACAAACAGGTGCACATACACACCCATTACACAGACATGACACATCGTACACTGACACACACAATACACATCCTAACCTTCAATGCTTACAGATTAAGCAGGACCTTTTAATTGGACAACAAGATGGATCTACATTATGTGACTGACAAACACACAAAGAGATCCTGGCCTGAATGTACATGTGGAGGACTCGACTGGGTTGAGGAAAGGTTAGGGAGAACTGTGCCCTTTGGCAAGTCAGGCACACTCCCACACACAGACACACACACATAATACACATACATTTCATTCAAACACACACACACACACACACACACACACACACACACACACACACACACACACACACACACACATACACACTACATATACACACATACTATACACAATACACTCACACAAGTCGCGCACACGGCCACACACACACACACACTACATATGCACAAATACCACACACACACACACACACACACACACACACACACACACACACACACACACACACACACACATTACACACACTGCTCGAATAAACACCCATACTTCACACATACAAACTGACACACACCACACATACACTACACGTCATAAACTCTGTGGCTTTTAAATTAAGAAGGCCTATTTTGGTGGGCAAAAAGATAAGAAATATAGTATGTGACTAAAGGACAATTCGCTTGTCCTGTATATGCCATACACACACACATACATATGCAAACTCAACTCTCATACATATCACGCATCCTTACGCATTCTACACAAATGAGGACCTGCTCAATGACCTGTGCCATAACAGTCACCACCAAACCAGGCCTACATTGAGTGACTGCTACCAGTGGTGCACCATAAAGACACGTCCAGCAATGCTGATGCCTTAAACTTAGGTCATATTTGTTTAAGAGGTCTTAGCCAACTGAATAGCATAAGCATACAGGTTGTGAGGTGCAAACAAGTGGCGATGGCACTGGTGATTAGGCCTATATTTCTTCCTTTTATTTTAAATGGCTGTAGGGCCAACTTCTTGGCTTTCATCTTCAGAGAGGTCCTTGGTCCAAATGTACCGATGTACATTCTTGCCTTCGACCTTCAGCGGTTGGTTCTTGTGGAACTCATAATCCCACTGTTTTGGGTGAGGGGCTCTAGCTCTGGGAATATGGGAAGATGGTAGCTAAATTGGCTGCAGGGAGAAGATTGATCCTAGGTTCTTTGTAGCGGGAAGGGTTCCAGTTTTTGGCCCTACCTCCAAATTATACATCCAATAAGTTTACGTGTTTGTGAAATACTGGGGAAAACGGTTGTGGATGGTTCAGATAGCTCAGACCATATGACTCTAAGTGGAGACAAGATGGCATGAGACACCTAAGCATTTCCACAAACATACTGCGGGCTACTATGGAACGCTCAACACCGAGCACATCATACAGCCCTTTGGCCGTCTCCGTGTGCTTTTCATTTCAGGGCCACACCGGTGGCTTCTTACAAATGTCGCAACATACAGCAGCGATAAACTGAGCCATGCAGTTTAAGGAATTCACACATCCTGAACGTTCACACACATACAAACACAAACACAAATACACACACACACACACACACACACACACACACACACACACACACATAATACGAATACATATCCTTCAAACACCCACACACACACACACACACACACACACACACACACACACACACACACACACACGCACACATAATACACATACATATCCTTCAAACACCCACCGACACACACACACACACTCACACACATAATACACATACATATCCTTCAAACACCCACCGACACACACACACACTTACACACATAATACACATACCTATCCTTCAAACACCCACCGACACACACACACACACACACACACACACACACACACACACATATAATACACATACATATCCTTCAAACACCCACCGACACACACACACACACACACTAATACACATACATATCCTTCAAACACCCACCGACACACACACACACACACTAATACACATACATATCCTTCAAACACCCACCGACACACACACACACACTCACACACATAATACACATACATATCCTTCAAACACCCACCGACACAAACACACACACATAATACATATACATATCCTTCAAACACCCACCGACACACACCCACCGACACACACACACACACACACACACACACACACACACACACACAGAATCAAACTACTTATCCTTCACGTATAGTATAGATCCTAAACAAACACTCTCAATGTCTTATACAGACACACGCCTCACACACATCAGACATCCTACACAAATAATGACTAGTTCAAGCACCTGCGCCAGTACAATCGCGACCAAACCCGGCCCACATTGACTGGCAGCTACCAACTGCGCACCAGAAAGACACGTCCAGCAATCACAATGCCATAAACTTTTGTCATATTTGTTCATGAGGTCTTAGCATGCTGAAAAGGCAGACAAGTTGTGAGGCGGGAAAAAGTGGCGCTGGCACAGGTGGTTGAGCTCATCATTGCTTGTAACTATAGTTCCTCTCTTTATTTTAAAATGTCGCAGGGCCTTTATCTTCAGAGAGGTCCTTAGAGGAAAGCCAGACCAGGGAATACTATGATAAGTCCACCTGTTTGTGAAATGCTGGGAAAGGTGGTTTTGTGTATGAACCAGATAGTGCTTATGTGTTTTAACTAGATAGCTCAGACCCTATGACTCTATCTTTTTGACAGGATATCATGACCCACGCATTTCGACAAATGTACTGCGGCCTTCTAAGGAACTCTCACCACCTGGTACATCATACTGCCCATCATCCATCAGTGTGCTTTTCATTCCTGGTGCTTTTCATTCTTTGTGGGTCCTAGCAGAGGTTGCAATAGACAGCAGCAATAATCTGAGCTGGCCAGACTCGGAGTTCAAGTCAAGTCAAGTCAAGTAGGCTTATATTGTAATTCCAACCATATACAGTTCGTACACACTGAAACGAAACTACATACATGCAACAACATAAATTTAAAACACAGTTTTTTACATTTCTTTAAGTTAACCTAAAAACCTATCAAATTCTATACAAAAAATACACAATAGACAAAGTGCATGTGCAAATGTGCAAATAAAGAGGTACAATACAGACACAACAATGTAACACATAACAGTACTTTTTTTTTGATGAAGTATGAGTTGAGGTAGTGGGAAGAGCAGCAGTAAACAATTTACATTGTGACAAGAACATAGGGTGCAAACAGCAGTGAAATAAATATTGTGCAAAAATATTGTGCATATAAGTATGTGCAATAAGAGCAGCACCGGTAGGTAGGTATGAACAGATTGAGATGGATGTATATCAGTGTGATTGTGCATGTGCATCAGTTCAGTCCAGATGTTATTTAGTTCATCTGAGTGATTTGTGTGTATGTGTGGGTGTGTGTGTGTGTGTGTGTGTGTGTGTGTGTCTGTGTGTGTTTATCAGTCCAGTCTCTTTGTGTTGAGGAGACGGATGGCTTGTGGGTAAAAACTGTTACATAGTCTGGATGTGAGTGCTCGAATGCTTCGGTACCTTTTTCCAGATGGCAGAAGCACCCTTGTGAGTGAATGTCAGGGGTGTGTCCGGTCAGTCACAATGCTGGTGGCTTTGCGGATGGAGCGTGTGATGTATATGTCCTTGATAGAGGGAAGAGAAACCCTGATAATCTTCTCAGCTGTCCTTACTATCTGCTGTAAGGTCTTGCGGTCTGATATGGTGCAATTTCCAAACCAGACAGTGATGCAGCTGCTCAGGATGCTCTCGATAGTTCCTCTATAGAAGGTGGTGAGGATTGGTGGTGGAAGCTGTGCCTTTCTCAGCCTTCTCAAGAAGAAAAGACGTGGAGCTGTGTGTCACTACAGAATCTTGAGTCAGCAGCGTGAACAGCAAGGGACTAAGAACGCAGCCCTGGGGGGCCCCAGTGCTCAGTGTGGTGGTGCTGGAGGTGTATTTCCGGATCCGCACTGCCTGAGGTCTTTCGGTCAGAAAGTCCAGGATCCAGTTACAGAGGGAGGTGTTCAGGCCCAACAGGCTCAGCTTCCCGATTAGGTGTTGGGAAATAATTGTATTGAATGCTGAACTGAAATCTATGTACAGCATTCTGACGTAAGTGTCCTTCTTTTCGAGATGTGTCAGTGCCAGGTGGAGTGTGTTGGAGATGGCGTCGCCCGTCGAACGGTTTGGACGATACGCAAACTGCAGGGGGTCCAGTGATGGAGGCAGCAGGGTCTTGATGTGTCTCATGACGAGCCGCTCAAAGCACGTCATGATGATGCGTGTGAGTGCAACAGGGTGGTAGTCATTGAGACAGCACGCAGAAGACTTCTTTGGCATGGGGACAATGGGGGAAGATTTGAGGCATGTGGGAACGATGCTCAGAGAGATGTTGAAGATGTTGGTGAGAACATCTGCCAGCTGTTCTGCACATTCTCTTTGCATTCTGCACGGATGTTGTCTGGTCCAGCAGTTTTATGTGGGTTGACTCTGCGTAGAGTTTTCCTCACATCAGCTGCGGTGAGACACAGCACCTGGAGACCACAACACCTGCGGACTTCCTCGCAGTCACGTCGTTCTCCATGTCGAACCGTGCATAAAAGCTGTTCAGCGCATTTGGAAAGGACCCGTCACTGTCACAGGCAGGTGATGAAGACCTGTAGTTGGTGATGGCTTGTATACCCTGCCACATGTGCCGTGTGTCGCCGCTGTCCCTGAAGTGATTCTGGATTCTCTGTGCATGTGTGCGCTTCACCTCACTGATGGCCCGGGACAGTTTGACCCGTGCTGTTCTTAGGGCCACCTTGTGCCCCACCTCCGCATTCATCCACGGTTTCTGTTTGGGTCGTGAGATTATGTTTTTGGAGACAGTGACATCATCGGTGCACTTGTTGATGTAGCTGGTCACTGATGACATGTACTCCTCCAAGGTGAAGTCGCTGTAAGTTGCAGCCTCCCTAAACATGTTCCAGTCAGTGTTTTCGAAACAGTCCTGAAGAGCAGAGATGGCTCCTGCTGACATGCTCGTGATCAGCCAACAAGTGTTTACGTTTGATGATTCAGGGCCACCTGGTTCTGAAGCAGGTGAAAACCTGGCCAATATAAGGCCTCTTCAGGACTGTTTTGAGAACACTGTTTAGGAACGCTGAAACTGACATGGAGGACACGTTATCAATGACCAGGTACATCAACAAGTGCACCGATGATGTCACTGTCTCCAAGAACATCATCTCACAACCAGCCAGAAATCATGGATTACTGCAGAGCTGCGTGCACTTCTGAAGATCTGAGACTCTGCCATCAGAGTGGGGACCAAGGTCCCCTTAGGCAAGGTCTAAAATTTCCCGGGCCAACAAAGAGGCGACAACAGAGATGCAATAATACGTGCACATGCCCATTGAATCCTCAACCACTTCAGGGACAGTGGTGACAGATGGCTCATGTGGAAGTTCACACAAGCCATCACCAACTACAGGACATCATCACATGCCTATGACAGAGACGACTCCCTTGCAGATGCCCTGATGAGCTTCTACAGTAGCTTCCACCTGCAGAAGGACAGGACGGTCAGGAGAAGCCATGGGTCCCATCAGCAGGAACCACGAGTCAGCCTCTGAACATTGCTTAAACAAAGGAGATGGTTGCTGACTTCAGAGATGGTTGGCTCCTCTGTGGAAATCATCAACAGCACCAAATTCCTGGATGGCCACCTGGAGGAGAATCTCACCTAGTACCTTAACATCAGCTCCCTGCACAAGAAAGCTGAAGAAACGTCTTCTCTTCCTGATAAGGCTGAGGATGGCCCACGTTCCGCCACGTTCCGTTGGCAATTGTGTCAACTTGGAGTGCAAGACCCTACAGCGGATAGTGAGGACAGCTGAGGAGGTCACCGGAGTCTCTCTTTCCTCTTTTTGAATCCAAACTCTGCATCTGCAAAGCCAATAACATTCTGGCTGTTAGGAAACCCATCACACACCAATACTCTGGCATCTGGGAAAAGATACTGAAGCATTCAAACACTCCCATCCAGACTGTGCAACATCATCTTTTCAAAAGCCATCCATCTCCTCACAAAAACGGGACTGGGCTGATAATCAAATATACATACACTCACACACAAACACACACACACACACAAACACACAGACACACACACACACACACACACACACACACACACACACACACACACACACACACACACACACACACACACACACACACACACACACACACACACACAAATGCACACTCAGATAACTCAACTACCTCAAAACATTGAGACTGAACTTATAAACATCACACGTGCAAACACACTGATCAATGACCATCTAAAAATTGTTCCTACCAACCTGTAATTGCTCTTTTTTCTTGAACATAGTACCACAGATAAAACAAACAGCAAGTTAAAGCTTGTGTTCACCTGATTGTGAAAGCCCACACTTAGACATTTGGGCCTCCGGCCTGCATTGGGGATGCGGATGGCCGTACGCCACCATTTCCCCATGGATTTGGTGCCTCTCTTCTGTCCCTGCTCACCGCTTAATGAAGGAGACCTCATTATTTTCTTTTATAAACTATAAACAACAAAGTTGTTTTCTTTATTTATATATTTTTATCATTATATTCTTATTTCATATTTATTTGAACATTTTCTTATTCATACTCTAATTTTTATTATTATAGTCATATTCTTTGTTTGAAATATTTTTCAGATCTTTGTTTTACTTGAAGTGATGCAAATTTTGCAAGACCTCCCTGGTTCTGCGCTTGAATGATGCGACGAACTTGCCTGCTGTGTGTGTCCGCTACAGGAGTGAAAGAACTAATCACTTAAATGATGTGATTAGTGATTTCAGTGATAAGTACTTTCACTCTAAATTATTATACTTTAAATTTGAGTATTAAACAAAAAAACCTTATTAAATTTTTTTTTCACTTTGTTGACAATTTGTTAAAAACAAGTTGGATGGTAGATTAAACAATAATAAAAATGTCCTGAATGTGTTTGACGTCCTAGAAAATTGTGTGTTGAAAGAATTCGTTGATCCATGTTCACAACATCACAAATAATGTAAATTTATTGGAGGTTAAAAATGTCGTTCAGAACATCTAATTAAAGAAGGGAGAAAATGAAGCATATACGCATTGTTTCGAATCAGCAGCATAAAAGTGAAAGGAATTATCATTTCAAAAACATTCAGTCTAGCATAAATGTTTAACAACTTTTTTCTTATTCTTTTTCATGTTTTGAGCATGAAAACTTCATATAAACTCGTTTTCTATGTTTTTACATGACCATACATTATTTGTGTGAGAAAACCGCTTTCCTGACCTCGCACAGCGCTAAGAACACGGCAAACGCTTTATCTCACCACGTTGAATAATTTTCAAAACATCCATGCATTCTAGCATACATGTTGAATAACAATTTTTTTCTTATTCTTTTTCATGTCTTGAGCATGAAAACTCGTTTACTTTAATTTTGTCTATGAACATGCATTATGAGTGTGAGAAATCCGC
>QNUK01001878.1:12902-24696 GCA_013621035.1 Clarias magur | reverse complement strand
ACCGGGGTTCGATTCCCCGACGGGGAGAGACCAAACATTTTCCTGAACGCACGATAAAAAACAACCACGAACACGCTCTCCCGTTGGTTAGAGAATGATTCTTAAAAAAAAAAAAATGTACTAGCGGCAATCACATCAAGTCCTCGTTAGTATAGTGGACAGTATCTCCGCCTGTCACGCGGAAGACCGGGGTTCGATTCCCCAACGGGGAGAGACCAAACATTTTCCTGAACGCACGATAAAAACCAACCACGAGCACGCTCTTCCGTTGGTTAGAGAAGGATTCTTTAAAAAAAAAATGTACTAGCGGCAATCACATCAACTCCTCGTTAGTATAGTGGACAGTATCTCCGCCTGTTACGCGGAAGACCGGGGTTCGATTCCCCGATGGGGAGAGACCAAACATTTTCCTGAACGCACGATAAAAACCAACCACGAACACGCTCTCCCGTTGGTTAGAGAATGATTCTTTAAAAAAAAAAAATGCACTAGCGGCAAACACATCAACTCCTCGTTAGTATAGTGGACAGTATCTCCGCCTGTCATGCGGAAGACCGGGGTTCGATTCCCCGACGGGGAGAGACCAAACATTTTCCTGAACGCACGAGCAAAAACTAACCACAAGACCAAAAATGTACTACGGCCGGGTTCATTCCCCGACGGGAGAGACCAAACATTTCCTGAACGCTCGGGAGCAAAAACGGCACAGTATCTCTGGACCAATGAAGTCCGTTTTTTCCCCTTGGTTAGAGAAGGATTTAAAAAAAAAAAAATAAATAAAAAATGTACTAGCGGCGATCACATCAAGTCCTCGTTAGTATAGTGGACAGTATCTCCGCCTGTCACGCGGAAGACCGGGGTTCGATTCCCCGACGGGGAGCGACCAAACATTTTCCTGAACGCACGATAAAAACCAACCACGAGCATGCTCTTCCGTTTGTTAGAGACTGATTCTTTAAAAAAAAAAAAATGTACTAGCGGCAATCACATCAAGTCCTCGTTAGTATAGTGGACAGTATCTCCGCCTGTCACGCGGAAGACCGGGGTTCGATTCCCCGACGGGGAGAGACCAAACATTTTCCTGAACGCACGATAAAAACCAACCACAAGACCAAAAAAATGTACTAGCGGCCGGGGTTCGATTCCCCGACGGGGAGAGACCAAACATTTTCCTGAACGCACGATAAAAACCAACCACGAGCACGCTCTTCCGTTGGTTAGAGAAGGATTCTTTAAAAAAAAATAAATGTACTAGCGGCGATCACATCAAGTCCTCGTTAGTATAGTGGACAGTATCTCCGCCTGTCACGCGGAAGACCGGGGTTCGATTCCCCGACGGGGAGAGACCAAACATTTTCCTGAACGCACGATAAAAACCAACCACGAGCACGCTCTTCCGTTGGTTAGAGAAGGATTCTTTAAAAAAAAAAAAAAATGTACCAGCGGTAATCACATCAAGTCCTCGTTAGTATAGTGGACAGTATCTCCGCCTGTCACGCGGAAAACCGGGGTTCGATTCCCCGACGGGGAGAGACCAAACATTATCCTGAACGCACGATAAAAACCAACCACGAGCACGCTCTTCCGTTGGTTAGAGAAGGATTCTTTAAAAAAAAAAAAATGTACTGGTAATCACATCAGAACTCGTTAGTATAGTGGACGGTATCTCCATACCATCGCGGCGGAAGACGGGGTTGATTCCCGGCGGGGAAGAGATTAACATTTTCCTAACGCTGATAAAAAACCAACAGAACACGCTCTTCCGTTGGTTAGAAAGATTGCAAAAAAAAAATGTACTAGCGGCAATCACATCAAGTCCTCGTTAGTATAGTGGACAGTATCTCCGCCTGTCACGCGGAAGACCGGGGTTCGATTCCCCAACGGGGAGAGACCAAGCATTTTCCTGAACGCACGATAAAAACCAACCACAAGACCAAAAAAATGTACTAGCGGCCGGGGTTCGATTCCCCGACGGGGAGAGACCAAACATTTTCCTGAACGCACGATAAAAACCAACCACGAGCACGCTCTTCCGTTGGTTAGAGAAGGATTCTTTAAAAAAAAAATGTACTAGCGGCAATCATATCAAGTCCTCGTTAGTATAGTGGACAGTATCTCCGCCTGTCACGCGGAAGACCGGGGTTCGATTCCCCGACGGGGAGTGACCAAACAGTTTCCTGAACGCACAATAAAAACCAACCACGAGCACGCTCTTCCGTTGGTTAGAGGATTCTTTAAAAAAAAAAATGTACTAGCGGCAATCACATCAAGTCCTCGTTAGTATAGTGGACAGTATCTCCGCCTGTCACGCGGAAGACCGGGGTTCGATTCCCCGACGGGGAGAGACCAAACATTTTCCTGAACGCACGATAAAAACCAACCACGAGCACGCTCTTCCGTTGGTTAGAGAAGGATTCTTAAAAAAAAAAAAATGTACTAGCGGCAATCACATCAAGTCCTCGTTAGTATAATGGACAGTATCTCTGCCTGTCACGCGGAAGACCGGGGTTCGATTCCCCGACGGGGAGAGACCAAGCATTTTCCTGAACGCACGATAAAAACCAACCACAAGACCAAAAAAATGTACTAGCGGCCGGGGTTCGATTCCCCGACGGGGAGAGACCAAACATTTTCCTGAACGCACGATAAAAACCAACCACGACCACGCTCTTCCGTTGGTTAGAGAAGGATTCTTTAAAAAAAAAAATGTACTAGCGGCAATCACATCAAGTCCTCGTTAGTATAGTGGACAGTATCTCCGCCTGTCACGCGGAAGACCGGGGTTCGATTCCCCGACGGGGAGTGTAGAAGAAATTTTTATCTTATTTTATGTGATATACCCTACTTTTATGGAATAAAAGATACCTCAGCTTGAAATAATGGGAGGCTGGCGTGAGAAGCCAAACATATAGGCCTCTTGGAATGTGCCTGTGTAAGAAATCCGATCTCTACATTGAGGCACCTAGAACTGTGACATTTAATGAAACCCAGATGTTGTATGTAAAATCAGCGCGGGAAAACTGGCCGCCTTTGTTTGGGATCAGTATTTAAGCAAGAAGCCGTCAGGAGTCGGGGTGTGTTCTGCAGACCTCCCGACTTTATTGATCAACCAATAAAGTTGTAACCTGCTGAAATCAAAGCCTGAGTCTTCAATTAATTTCCACGACATTTTGGCGCTGCGAGCAGGGTGGAAAAGGGGCAAAGGTGACTGATCAGCATGGGCTTCCTTGGCGAGCAGCACAAACAGGTGGCCACTTACAAAGGTAAGCAACTTTTGCTTATATGCTTAGTTTGTGTTGTTTGCTGAGGATCACCCATGGTGGTAAGGATGCCTAGACCTCTCCAAATTAAGTAATTTTTGAATGGGCTTTGTTTTCAGAAGGAAAATGCATGCATCAGCTTACTAACCGTTGAATGGTAGTATTTGAATAGTAACTGATAAAATAAGCATTGCATTGGTCTGTTTTGCTGTCAAGAGGGCTTTGATAGATGGCAGAAATAACAGACGGGTATGAGGTAGCGCATTTGAAGGTCTGTCTGTGTTGCTAAGTGGGCTTTGATAGATAGCAATGCATACCGGTAGATAGACGCTGTATTAATTTGTACTCATTGTCAAGAGGGCCTAGACGGATGGCAGTGGAGTAGGTTAATAGGGAATTGCGCCTAATTAGTAATACTGCTTGTGTGAGGATCCACAGTAGTTAATATCAATATATCCCGTTTTTTATGAGGAACATACTTAGGTATGTCAAAAGAATTGTGTAGCCACCTAAACCGTATAGTATGAGCTTGTGGCTTTTTTATGGATATTAATTTCTTATGAGGAACGTACAGTTGTACGTCAATTGTTTTGTATGCGGCTGATTAATGGATTGTATGAGGTTATAGCAGCAAATTCATATCTTTTTATGAGGAGCACTGCTTGGGTGCCATTAAGTGGTAAGCAATTGCATTGTTTGTGTTTAATTGATGTTGTACTGTCCAATACTGTCTGATATTGTCTGAGTGAATGAGAGCTCTATGTGTGTCTGAGTGTGTGTGTGTCTGAGTGGAAGGGAGAGAAAGAGAATCTGGCTGAGTGAACCCCCGAGGGAGTTGTGTGTGCAATCCACCAGAGGGGGGGTCGGCTTGCGCCAGACCGGAGACGTGTGTGTGAATGAGCCCTTATAGGAATAGATAAATTAGCAGATCAAGTTGAAATAAAGGGACAAGTGTGTGTATGAGCCCTTCTAAGACGATAAATAAATAAATAGCTAAATAAAATAAAAGGGACAAGTATGCTTGAATGAGCCCTGATTAGGACCTGGGACAAAGTATGCGTGAATGAGCCCTAATTTCTAGGAAATAAGGGACACAGGATGAACGTATAAGCCTAGAAATAAAGAGATCGTGTGGAGTGGTGAATGTGTGGTGAATGTGTCTGAACCCAATATTAATACTGTGGCATTAATCGGTTCTTGCAATATAATATTCACTGTGTATAAAAATACTGTGCTTTTTGGCAAGTGCTAATAGGACGGTAGTGAAATATTGTATGTTAAAGAGTGGCTATCATTGCTAAGACTTGTTAATGAAGGTGGATGTTTAGGTGATTATATAATATTGTATGTTGCTGTAAGTAAATTTAGTAACTAAGTAAGTGCATAAGCATAAGGTTTTTGGTGACAGAGGCTATAAGGCATAATGGCAGCCTCTCCTGTGGATATATTGGGGTTAAACCATCCATTGTGTGGAGATCTCATAACTAAGATCTCAAGTAAATGGCAAAAGAGAACTAAAGATATGATTACAAAATGGCTAAAGGAGGGGACATTTGATTTGGCTTTGTGTGGTGAAATGGTAATGTTGGCAAAAAAAAAAAAATTACAAAACTGCAGCTGGAGAGAAAAAGCGTGTCCAGAGTGAGTTGAAAAGACAGCAGGAGAGAGAGGACCTGGCTCTGTTTAAGAAAGAAGGGGATGAGTTTGTAAGAAAGAAAAAGCAGGTGAGGAGAAAGTTAAGGAAAGTTAGGAAAGTGAGGCACAGAGTAACATGGGGGAAGCGTTAGTTACACCTCCCCCATATGTGCAGACAGAAGGTCAATTCCCAATGCTTAAGGGAATGGTTGAAGTTTCGGGAGAAATGCAGATGGAAGGTTGTGTAGATTGAGATGAAGGTTATAGGAAGCCGTGTGTGAAGTCTAGAAAGAGACAGGATAGGTGGATAGAGAGAGAGGAAAGCACACCGTTAGATTGTTATAAGGAAGTAAGGGCAGATCTACAAAAAGTGGAGAAAGTTGTATGGGAAGGAAGATGATAGAGGGAGAAGAGGGGGTGCATGTAAGTAGAGAGAAAATAGACAGGAGCACAAAAACACCAGGACAGTCAAGAAGTCAGATAGATACAACATTAAGGACTGGACATAGGCCATTGTACAGTAGAGAGGATGGGGGGTGAGGAGGAGTTGTCATTTAACATGGGTAGTTGGAAACATGGAATTAACACTGGGAGACTTAGGAACCTAGCTCCATTATTCCCAATTTTAATTAAAGGTGCATGGGGACAATATGTACCATGGGCAACGCAAGATCTCGAGGGACTTGTCAACCGCCTCCCTAACATTCATGAGGGTGCAGGGAAATGGATTAAGGTCTTGGACGAGGAGACCTCAGGCAAGCTGTTGTCGGTTGGAAATATGAAAGCTCTTCTGGCAAAAACCGTGGGGGAGGAAAGATGGAGAACGTCCTCCGTGCTTCTGATTTGAACAAGGCTGTAGATACAAACCATATGGATGGAACTGTCCTTGATGCTTGCTGCCCTACCGTGTGGAAGGCCTTGTGTGCAGAGTACACAGCTAGAGTTGACCCAAAGGCATTAAAGGGTGATCAGTTGGAGATGTGGTCGGTTTAAACTCAAGATCACACAAAGAGTTCTGTGATCACATCTCACATGCTGCTGAACTGTACAGGAAAATGAGCAGAAGTTGAAAGCTCAAGAGAAAGAGCTACAGCGGAAACTAGCTCAGTTACATCTTGAAGAACTGACTAAGAAAAACAAGAAAAAGGTCCAAGAGACCCTAATTACAGCAGAGCAAGTGTCTGGGGGGGCCCCAGGCAATCCTTCACCCATGATCCAGCCAGCTGCAGTCACAGCGATGGACGCACCAGCAGCACTACCCCCAAACTCACACCAGATGTCTGCAATGTTTATCCACAAAGGCAGAAAGAGTGGAGAACTAATCAGCGCCAGAGGGGACAAAGAGCCACTTATGCTAACTTTCCACCAGGCGTATGCTGGGGGGGTGGACTGACTGGACATAACCGATCAAGTTGCCCCACACATCCATGGCCCCAGCTCCCGAGGGGTGCAATGGGAGGGGAGTGGCAACAGTCTCCTCGAGATCAAGCTCAAGGCCCAGTAAACCCATGGGGGTCCAAAACAGGGGAGATTCAGTTACCTATTTTAAAACTAATGCTGAACAGGAACCCTTGTCAGTAGATACAGGAGCAATTCGTATATTTAAGTCATGCCTAAATTTAAGTCATCTCCCCATGCCTGGAAAAGTTGCAAAGGCAGTAGGATTATTGGGACAATAGCAGTTAATTCCTATGATCGCTCCAGTCCGTCTACAAACTAACGACACAAGTGTGACTATGCCTGCATTAGTTTCAAGTCAGACCCCGGTTAATTTATTGGGCAGAGATGCATTGTATAAATTAGGATTGCAAATATGGTGTTCCCCAGAAGGGGTGTATGTTGACATGAATGGTGAAAAAATCAAATGGTAATGACTGAGCCACAAGCAAATGTGTTTTGGATAGGACAGCTAGAAAGGGATGTAAGTAAAGTCATTCATAAGTGGGGAAAGTTCATTAAAGCACAGATTCCTGAAGCACAGTTACCTACTTCAGACTTTCACTGTACAATGGTGTATGATCCAACTAAGGATGCTGGTTTAGAACAAACATGGCAGGAAGGAACAAAAGAGCACAAGGTGGAACTAATTAAACAAGTACATCGTCATATGTCGGCAAGGAGCAGCTATCAGCATAGATGAGTGTGATTTTGTGAAAAGGCGGTTCAATGTAACTGATTCTGTTCCCCATGTGACAGTGTATGTTGGAAGAAATTGCCGATCAAAGGACTTAGGACTAATGATGAAGAGAGCTACAGAAGTCCAGTGGGAGTCAACCATAAACCCGTTGATTTTCATTTTGCAGATAAAAACTCTATCAAAGTATTGTGTGGTAATAACTTGATTGGTGTTCCTCAGGAAGTTGTTATTAGCTACAAGTCACAGACGCAAATGGCATCAGCAACTGAAGTAGTTGAGACTGTTGAGCGTAAGCTATATAGGGAAATAGAGAGTCAGGTCCCACCTGAATTAAGGTTTCAGCATGGGGTAGATATAGGCCTAATTGAATCAGCCAACCCAATCCAAGTAAAACTCAAAACAAATGTAAAACTGCCCAGACTAAGACAATATCCTCTGTGACCTGAGGCAGAAGCTGGCATATAGAACACTATTGAAGGCCTGGTAAAAGAAGACAACCAGTTGCTGTAGTACTCCAATTTTCTCTGTGATCAAGCCAGGTAAAAATAAAGCGTGTCTCGTGCATGATTTACGGGCAATTAATAGTATAACAGAAGATTATCCAGTAGATGTTCCAAATCCACACACACTGCTAACCAATGTCCTTCCTGAAGCCAAATACTTCACTGTAATTGATCTTTGTTCAGCCTTCTCCAGTATTCTAGTAGCGGAGGAGAGTAGATATTTGTTTGCGTCTACTTATGCTGGACAACAATGTACTACCGGCGAATGCCACAGTAGGTACGACACTCACTGCACATATTCAATCAGGTTTGGAAGCTGATTTACTGTAGAAGATTTAATGAAAGGAAGTAGCCTTCTTCAGTTTATGGAAGATTGTGTGATATGCTTGCCATCGTTAGAAGCAAGCCATAGAGATTCCCTTAAGGTACTCGGTAAGCTAGCACAGGGAGGTCACAAAGGATCCAAAGCTAAACGGCAATATTGCAAGCCTCAAGTTGAATATTTAAGACGGTTAATTCCACATGGTACAATAGCCATAGCACCTACCCAATTAGAAGGCATAAGTAAAGCACCTTTGCCACAAAGAGTTAAACAGTTGATCACCTTTTTAGGTTTAACAGGCTTCAGCACTGACTGGATTGAGGAGTGTACAGTAAAACAGCTCCACGGAGGGAGATAATGAGAGGAGAAGGTCTGCAAAATCTAAGTGCTCCATTAAAATGGAACACAAATGCCCTGTTAGCATTCGAATCCATCAAAAAAGAGATGCAAAGAGCGCCCACCTTAGGTATACCAGGGTACATCAAACCATTCTACTTGTAGGTGGCTAACCGAGCTGATGGATATGCCTCCGCTGTATTGATGCAGGAAACCTGCAGTGGGAGGGAAAAACAGTCTCTAGCTTACTATAGCACTAGCTAGATAATGTAGTACAAGGTTACCCACCATGTTATTAACAGGGTCTTACAGCAGTACATTATGCATATGGAAAAGCATCTACATTGACTCTGGGTTACCCAGTAACCATTTATACACATCATAAGGTTGTGGAATTGATAGAACAAGGGAAATTTGTTCTAGCTCAAGCTCGCCTTCTAGCATATTCTTCACTGCTCACATATCCTGACATTATGATCAAAAGATGTGACACGGTTGTCCGGCTGGATTAAGTCCTTTAGCATATGAAGGGGTGTCTCATGCTTGTCTGGCGAATTGATTGGCATTTACTAGGTTACATCCTGATCTTGACTCTAAATCAATATCTGAAGCAGAAGTTACTTATTTTGTTGAGGAGTCTAGTTTATAGGCCATTTAGGAAGTTACACTGAGTATACAGTAATAATAAAGGATGGAGAAGACTTCAAACCTGTCTTATCTCAGAGTTGTTCGGAACCGGGTTTTGCTCAAATTAGCCGAGCTCAAAGCTCTCACAGCCGTATGTCAACAAGCCAAAGGGCTAGTAGAAAGTATTTTCTTACAGATTCTGCCTATTCACATGGTGGGTGTCATATGTTTGGAGCAGTATGGAAGCAGTGAAGGTTTAAAAAGAGTGAAGGAACACCTATCCAGCATGCCGAACAGATAAGTTAATGGTTGCTATGATGCTACCAAAATGATGGCTGTCATTAGATGTCAAGCTCACAAAAAAAAAGGAAATGACTATGTCACTAAGGGTAACAACATAGCCGGCTTAGAAACAAAGCACGCATCGAGGTGTAAAGTGGCATTGATAGTACCAGTAATCCTTATAGAACCACAGCCTCAATTGGAGGATATTATTCGAATTCAACATCAAGCAGGTCCATACGAGCCCTCGATGTGGCTCCAGAGGGGAGCTCAGAAGGATGCACAAGGTGTGTGCGTTCACATGAAGGTTTAATCATTGCATCCACAGTGCTGTTAAACATTTTGATCCCAGGTGCTCATGGATTGGATCATTGTGCCAGAGGAGAGGTTGTGAGGAAAATTAAAAACCAAGGGTAATGGTCCCATATCTGCATGATATGGTGGATGAGTTCTCAGCTTAATGTGAGATATACAGTATGTGCTAAGCATGTCAGAAAAGGAACAGCGACACCTATTAGCCATATACCGGTACTAGACGGACCTTTTAAGTACTTTGTGGTGAACTGTGTGGACATGGTGAAGGATGATCGGGGGAAAAGGTACATGGCTTTAATAATTGAGAGGTTGAGTAGATGGGTAGAAGCAATGCCATATGCAGATGAAGAAGCAGAAACAGTTATCAAGTCCTTCCAAGCGAAATGATTCCTAGATTTGGAATTCCAGAGATCAGTTCGGATAATAGCTCATCATCCGCAGTGGGATATTAGAAAGAATAAACTTAACTGGGTTGATGCTTTACCCCTTGCACTAATAAACTATCGCATGAAAACTAACAGAAATACACACCTAACCCGCATGAATCCATTACGGGTCGACCCATGACTGTGTTATATTGTATAGACCTCTCAATTGCAAATGAGGAAACTAACTGCAATATATAAAGTAATCTATGTGCAGGGAAGAGTCCAAGTGGAGAAAGACACACCATGCCCAGTTGTTCCAGAAGACCAGATGTATCTACAAATGGTAGAAGGAAGTAACACAAATTCAGGAGGGAATCCAAGCAGCTATTTCGTCAGCAGTTCAGGTGGAAGACTGAACCACGTGGTATCACTTGAACCGTTACACAAAACCTCCAGAAATAGGTACAGAGAAAGGAGAGAAACCGCTGACTGATAGAGCGGAAGGAAGAAAGAATGGCCAACATCCAATAGTAAGAAAGTGAACAAATTTAAACCTTATTGGGAAATAACCAACTATTGGCACAAGTTGGATACCAAATTGCACAGCGATGAACACTTCGCTGCCCCAAATTAAGTATGAGAATCTGCTTGAGAGCAGCATCCCATTTCTGATACAGACGCGACCGACTGACTGACTTTGACCAGTTTCCCCTTGACACAACTGACATGACAAACTTTTGTAAATATTGTATGTGACTACAATTCATGTTGTATAATGTATTTCTGTATAATTAAAACTATATTACTTTCACAGATAAAACAGCAGTGGCAACAATTTATCCTAATTTCCTCAACAGGAAAAGTGCACTGGAAGGAGCAAGCCGTAAACAAATTATGCCAATGTGTAATGCCACTAAACAAAGTTCTCTTTTATTACAGGTATAGAAATTTAATTGGAGCAGCTGATGGGTGACTTTACCGTGTCTAATGAAATTTATGTTGTGTATATATCTATATCTAACCAAAGGCTTTCTAAAAGTAACAGCATTCCTTAGCAACAACAGACAAGGACAAGTCTTCGGAGGCACATCTTCCATAGCAAAGGAGGGAAGACACGGGCCCATAATGAAGTGCTAGTAACCTCTCTTGTGGGCTCCAACTGACTCTCTACGATGCGCAAAGTATCTGGGTTGAAGATTCTTACATTACAACAAGGCTGTTTAAATTTATACCCACTTTTAAAATTGTAATGTGTTATGCATGTCTCATTTTTAGGTTGTATCATTCACCCAGTTAGTGCAAACCTAAAAAAAAAAAAAAAATTACTGTGTTAATTACATATTCATGTCGTGTTATTGTTACGGTGTTATGAAAAGTATAAGATCATGGAGGTCGAGTCTTTTACTCTTTCCTAGTCAAGAGCGGAAGGAGAGGTTTGGCCGATTCTCCACTAGAGTTCAAATACATAGGTTGGTCCTTGGTAGTAGTCCAGTGATTTAATTTAATCACCAGGTAGTGTAAGTGAGACTAACTCATGAATTTGCACTCTAGATAGAACGGTTAGTGTGGGACTTATAAGTACCAGAGGGGGGAGGTGTAGAAGAAATTTTTATCTTATTTTATGTGATATACCCTACTTTTATGGAATAAAAGATACCTCAGCTTGAAATAATGGGAGGCTTGCGTGAGAAGCCAAGCATATAGGCCTCTTGGAATGTGCCTGTGTAAGAAATCCGATCTATACATTGAGGCACCTAGAACTGTGACATTTAATGAAACCCAGATGTTGTATGTAAAATCAGCGCGGGAAAACTGGCCGCCTTTGTTTGGGATCAGTATTTAAGCAAGAAGCCGTCAGGAGTCGGGGTGTGTTCTGCAGACCTCCCGACTTTATTGATCAACCAATAAAGTTGTAACCTTCTGAAATCAAAGCCTGAGTCTTCAATTAATTTCCACGACAGGAGAGACTAAACATTTTCCTGAACGCACGATAAAAACCAACCACAAGA